>JADBJO010036686.1:0-10695 GCA_016801955.1 Conus betulinus | reverse complement strand
GTAGTAGAATCACAGTGCCTGATCGTGAGGCCTGTATTTTTCGGAATGGAGTACTTAAATTTTTACACGAACTGATCATTAAGTTCTGTACTTACACCTTTGAAAGTGTGGTGGTTCTACTTGATGCACAAAGTGAAAAATTCAACTTTAATCATTTGTGATTTGTGCAATTTTCCCTCTTCATCTCGCCCACACGAGTTACGCAGCGCGCGCCAGCGAGGCTCGCCAACAGCATGCAACGCGCAAGAAGGTAGGGAAGATTTGTACTTGTGTAGCGGAGGAGCAGGACTGTGTGTGTGAGAGTCCAGCTGGGAAAGCTGGCTAATCAGCACAGCAACATCTGTGTGTTGTAAACTCTTCCGCCGACCATCTTTTCACTGTGTTCTACACAGGACATCCTCCAAACATCATGTGCCTGGCGCTCAACACATGGGCCGTGGCTGGCGCCTAACACGCCAGCTATGGCTACTTACAGAGACTAGCTTTGGCATTGGCATGGCTGAAGCCTTCTAACTGGCGCCTAACACGCCAGCTATGGCTACTTACAGAGACTAGCTTTGGCACTGGCATGGCTGAAGCCTTCTAACTGGCGCCTAACACGCCAGCTATGGCTACTTACAGAGACTAGCTTTGGCATTGGCATGGCTGAAGCCTTCTAACTGGCGCCTAACACGCCAGCTATGGCTACTTACAGAGACTAGCTTTGCATTGGCATGGCTGAAGCCTTCTAACTGGCGCCTAACACGCCAGCTATGGCTACTTACAGAGACTAGCTTTGGCATTGGCATGGCTGAAGCCTTCTAACTGGCGCCTAACACGCCAGCTATGGCTACTTACAGAGACTAGCATTGGGCATGGCTGAAGCCTTCTAACTGGCGCCTAACACGCCAGCAATGGCTACTTACAGAGACTAGCATTGGCATGGCTGAAGCCTTCTAACTGGCGCCTAACACGCCAGCTATGGCTACTTACAGAGACTAGCTTTGGCACTGGCATGGCTGAAGCCTTCTAACTGGCGCCTAACACGCCAGCTATGGCTACTTACAGAGACTAGCTTTGGCATTGGCATGGCTGAAGCCTTCTAACTGGCGCCTAACACGCCAGCTATGGCTACTTACAGAGACTAGCTTTGGCACTGGCATGGCTGAAGCCTTCTAACTGGCGCCTAACACGCCAGCTATGGCTACTTACAGAGACTAGCTTTGGCACTGGCATGTCTGAAGCCTTCTAACTGGCGCCTAACACGCCAGCTATGGCTACTTACAGAGACTAGCTTTGGCATTGGCATGGCTGAAGCCTTCTAACTGGCGCCTTACACGCCAGCTATGGCTACTTACAGAGACTAGCTTTGGCATTGGCATGGCTGAAGCCTTCTAACTGGCGCCTAACACGCCAGCTATGGCTACTTACAGAGACTAGCTTTGGCACTGGCATGGCTGAAGCCTTCTAACTGGGCGCCTAACACGCCAGCTATGGCTACTTACAGAGACTAGCTTTGGCACTGGCATGGCTGAAGCCTGCTAACTGTTTCCGTGCAGTGCGGCACCAGGACCTACAGCCATGGGGCCAGCTACACGCTCCATGGCCCAAGACAGTTTGTTTTCACTGGACCATTCAATTGAGATAATTCAACACACACCTTCTCTCTCTCTCTCTCTCTCTCTCTGGTGGTGGCGGTGGTGGTGGTGGCAGTGGTGGCTGTAGCAGTAGTAGAATCACAGTGCCTGACGATCGTGAGGCTGTAGCAGTAGTAGAATCACAGTGCCTGACGATGGTGAGGTCTCTCTCTCTGAGCAGACAGCACGCTTAACATCACTGTCGTGAGATTTCAAATATACTGTGTGATTCACGGAATGGAGTGAGAGATTTCAAATATATACTGTGTGATTCGCGGAATGGAGTACTTAAATTTTTACACGGAATGGAGTACTTACATTTTTCGGAATGGAGTACTTAAATTTTTACACGAACTGATTCATTAAGTTCTGTACTTACACCTTTGAAAGTGTGGTGGTTCTACTTGATGCACAAAGTGAAAAATTCAACTTTAATCATTTGTGATTTGTGCAATTTTCCCTCTTCATCTCGCCCACACGAGTTACGCAGCGCGCGCCAGCGAGGCTCGCCAACAGCATGCAACGCGCAAGAAGGTAGGGAAGATTTGTACTTGTGTAGCGGAGGAGCAGGACTGTGTGTGTGAGAGTCCAGCTGGGAAAGCTGGCTAATCAGCACAGCAACATCTGTGTGTTGTAACTCTTCCGCCGACCATCTTTCACTGTGTTCTACACAGGACATCCTCCAAACATCATGTGCCCGGCGCTCAACACATGGGCCGTGGCTGGCGCCTAACACGCCAGCTATGGCTACTTACAGAGACTAGCTTTGGCATTGGCATGGCTGAAGCCTTCTAACTGGCGCCTAACACGCCAGCTATGGCTACTTACAACACGAGACTAGAGACTTTTGGCACTGGCATGGCTGAAGCCTTCTAACTGGCGCCTAACACGCCAGCTATGGCTACTTACAGAGACTAGCTTTGGCATTGGCATGGCTGAAGCCTTCTAACTGGCGCCTAACACGCCAGCTATGGCTACTTACAGAGACTAGCTTTGGCATTGGCATGGCTGAAGCCTTCTAACTGGCGCCTAACACGCCAGCTATGGCTTTACAGAGACTAGCTTTGGCATTGGCATGGCTGAAGCCTTCTAACTGGCGCCTAACACGCCAGCTATGGCTACTTACAGAGACTAGCATTGGCATGGCTGAAGCCTTCTAACTGGCGCCTAACACGCCAGCTATGGCTACTTACAGAGACTAGCATTGGCATGGCTGAAGCCTTCTAACTGGCGCCTAACACGCCAGCTATGGCTACTTACAGAGACTAGCTTTGGCACTGGCATGGCTGAAGCCTTCTAACTGGCGCCTAACACGCCAGCTATGGCTACTTACAGAGACTAGCTTTGGCATTGGCATGGCTGAAGCCTTCTAACTGGCGCCTAACACGCCAGCTATGGCTACTTACAGAGACTAGCTTTGGCACTGGCATGGCTGAAGCCTTCTAACTGGCGCCTAACACGCCAGCTATGGCTACTTACAGAGACTAGCTTTGGCACTGGCATGTCTGAAGCCTTCTAACTGGCGCCTAACACGCCAGCTATGGCTACTTACAGAGACTAGCTTTGGCATTGGCATGGCTGAAGCCTTCTAACTGGCGCCTAACACGCCAGCTATGGCTACTTACAGAGACTAGCTTTGGCATTGGCATGGCTGAAGCCTTCTAACTGGCGCCTAACACGCCAGCTATGGCTACTTACAGAGACTAGCTTTGGCACTGGCATGGCTGAAGCCTTCTAACTGGCGCCTAACACGCCAGCTATGGCTATTTACAGAGACTAGCTTTGGCACTGGCATGGCTGAAGCCTGCTAACTGTTTCCGTGCAGTGCGGCACCAGGACCTACAGCCATGGGGCCAGCTACACGCTCCATGGCCCAAGACAGTTTGTTTTCACTGGACCATTCAATTGAGATAATTCAACACAAAATCGACCTTATACAAAAAAAACATTTTTGTCCCAGCAAAGACATATGCCACATTGGAGGTATGTACTTTACCACAGATATGTTGGCAATTATGCACCTAAGGGCGTTACTACGACATGGTCCGACTACGGGCCTCATCACAGACCGTACAGTGACAAGTGTTCCACTGTGGAGTTAGCATGTCCCATCCCATCAGATTTGTACCAGTCTACATTAGGGATACAGGCTGGTCTGAAAAAACTGCTCAAGATACATATCTATTATACAACACACAATATTCTTGTTCAGGGCAGGGCATGTGAGGACTGGGTGGACAATGAGTTCTAAACATTGCGTGCCATTGTGCACACAATGGCCACAAGCACTGTCCGCCCTGAACTCCTGTCAGTGACAGACTTACGTCAGCCAGACCACTCACTGCAATGGTCATTCTGACCAGTGGCGATGCCCGACCAGCCGAGGATGATGACAAGCGCCGCATTGTCATTACCACTGGCACGCCCACCGTACACACTACCGTGGCACCAGGGGAGATCATCGACGTAGGGGAGATCACCGTGTGTCATCAGAGAGACACAGATATGTACCTGAACTCTCCCTATCAACCCCCCTCCACTTTCAATTCAGAAGCATCTACCCATGCTCATCTCTCAACCACCTTGCCCTCCCAGCCTGCTTCTCCCTCCTCTTCCCATCCCCAGTGCCACACCACAGTGGTGAGGAAAGCTGGATTTTCTACAGTGAGCTCTACACTACACCAAGACACTAATGACGTCGTCCCTTCCCCTACAGACAGAATCTACCGTTAGTGAACATAGTGCATGTGTCACCCAAAACATCCCTCAACACTGTGCCACCCCTACCTCCAATGACCCTCAAAAATGTGCCACCCCTACCTCCAATGACCCTCAACACTGTGCCACCCCTACCTCCAATGACCCTCTAAAAAATGTGCCACCCCCTACCTCCAATGACCCTCAAAACTGTGCCATCCCTACCTCCAAAGACACTCGAAACTGTGCCACCCCTACCTCCAATGACCCTCAAAACTGTGCCCCCTACCTCCATTGACCCTCAAAACTGCGCCAACCCCCCTATCTCCAATGACCCTCAAAACTGTGCCACCCCTACCTCCAATGACCCTCAAAACTGTGCCACCACTATCTCCAATGACCCTCAAAACTGTGCCACCCTATCTCCATTGACCCTCAAAACTGTGCTGTGCCCCCCTACCTCAAAAACTGTGCCACCCCTACCTCCATTGACCCTCAAAACTGTGCCACCCCTACCCAAAACTGTGCCATCCCTACCTCCAATGACCCTCAAAACTGTGCCACCCCTACCTCCAAAACTGGGCCACCCCTACCTCCAATGACCTCCAATGACCCTCAAAACACCAGCCCTGACAATCTCTCCAGCAACAATGGGCTCATCTCCCACTCCCACTCCAATGAGTCACCAAGTGAGGACAACAGTGAATCTGGCAATAGCTGTTCCCATGAAGACTGTGTCCCAAGGGAAGAATTTCTAGCTATAACCCAAGCCCTACAGGCTGAAGTCTCTTCTCTATGCGCAGCCCTTCAGGAAGCAAGACAGACACTTAAAAATAGAAATAGATTCCCTCACACTCAAATACATCATCAGTCATCTCAGAACAAATCGCCCCATCAGAAATCATCCAGTTCTCAGCAACCCCGGCAGAAGCAGAAAAAAAAACAAACGCCAGTTGTCTGAAAAGCCCTCCTCTCCTCTCTCATCAAGCACTACCCTTCCAAATCCCTCTTCTGCTGCCTTCCCTGCGACCCCTGTCCCCACCAGTCACCTCTCAAAATTCCTCCCCTCCCAATACTACAGTCTCTCCACCTTCCACCCTTCACCCACAAGAACCTGCCAGACAAAATGCTACAGTCAGCCATGATAATGCTGACCTTAGCACAGCTGGTGAGCTTGAGTCCCCCACCCATCCCATTCTCAGAAAATTAACATTGAACCAACAGGCAACTGTCATTATGCTAGGAGACTCTGTCATCAAAGGTGTGGACCTTTCGCTCCTTCCCTCCTCATTACAAACAGCAAAAAGTCAGTGTCAGTGATTTGACACTTTCCCAACTCACAGAGTGGCTAAGTTGTCAAATGCCCACGCAGACAACTTGACATGTTGTCTTTCATGTGGGCATCAACGACTGCAGACAGCAATCAATATCAGCAGAGGGCGGCATCAGCACTGAGTGATGGTCACAGTTTCTCTCTCAGTGCAGACACATTTTCCCAAAGGCGTCAATACAAGCATCTGGTATCATTCCTGGGAGGGGCCGCCACCCACTGAATGCTCTAATACATGCTAGCAACAGCAAACTTGCAATTAGCATGTGAAAACATGAACGTCAAGTATACAGACCACTCGAACATTTTTACCACCGCTAGCGGAGCACCCAGAATGGCTTTTATACAGTGATGCCATTCACCCTTCTAGGAAAGGAACAGCCCGCATTTTGCACAAGGCTTGTTTGCTCACCACATCGAGCGTGACGTCGGGAAAAGGAGAGGGCCGCCTGCTGAAGGCAGTGTCAGGAAACCAACAAGTGGTAATAAGCCCCCTCCCCCACTGCTACACAACAATGGGACACCCCCGTCCCCCAGGAAACCAACAAGTGGTAATAAGCCCCCTCCCCCCCTGCTACACAACAGGGACACCCCCCCCAGGAAACCCCCCCAGGAAACAACAAGTGGTAAGGAAACCAACAAGTGGTAATAAGCCCCCTCCCCCACTGCTACAACACGGGACACCCCCCGTCCCCCAGGAAACCAACAAGTGGTAATAAGCCCCCTCCCCCACTGCTACACAACGGGGACACCCCGTCCCCCAGGAAACCAACAAGTGGTAATAAGCCCCCTCCCCCCACTGCTACACAACACAACGGGACACCCCCGTCCCCCAGGAAACCAACAAACGGTGGTAATAAGCCCCCTCCCCCACTGCTACACAACGGGGACACCCCATCCCCCCCCCCCCCACTGCTACACAACGGGGACCCCCGTCCCCCAGGAAACCCAACAAGTGGTAATAAGCCCCCTCCCCACTGCTACACAACGGGGACACCCCGTCCCCCAGGAAACCAACAAGTGGTAATAAGCCCCCTCCCCCACTGCTACACAACGTGGACACACCCCGTCCCCCAGGAAACCAACAAGTGGTAATAAGCCCCCTCCCCCACTGCTACACAACGTGGAACACCCCGTCCCCCAGGAAACCAACAAGTGGTAATAAGCCCCCTCCCCCACTGCTACACAACGGGGACACCCCGTCCCCCAGGAAACCAACAAGTGGTAATAAGCCCCCTCCCCCACTGCTACACAACGGGGACACCCCGTCCCCCAGGGAACCAACAAGTGGTAATAAGCCCCCTCCCCCACTGCTACACAACGGGGACACCCCGTCCCCCAGGAAACCAACAAGTGGTAATAAGCCCCCTCCCCCACTGCTACACAAACGGGACACCCCGTCCCCCAGGAAACCAACAAGTGGTAATAAGCCCCCTCCCCCACGGGGACCCCCGTCCCACTGGGTGGTACACTACACAACGGGGACACCCCGTCCCCCAGGGGAAACAACAAGTGGTAATAAGCCCCCTCCCCCACTGCTACACACCCCGTCCCCCAGGGAACCCCCCCCTCCCCCAGGAAACCCAACAAGTGGTAATAAGCCCCCTCCCCCACTGCTACACAACGGGGACACCCCGTCCCCCAGGAAACCAACAAGTGGTAATAAGCCCCCTCCCCCACTGCTACACAACGGGGACCCCCCGTCCCCAGGAAACCAACAAGTGGTAATAAGCCCCCTCCCCCCACTGCTACACAACAGGGACCCCGTCACCAAGGCGCCCCACCAACCATCTGAGCCACTCTGCTCCCCACCTCCCCTCGTATAATGGAACCTCTCCGTTCATCCCTCCCTCTGATAACCATCCCACCCTTGTCCCTCACTCAACTGAACATCAGCCTCCCTCAGTTCTATCAACCATATGGATTTAGATGATTTTCGCCCCTATTAAACTATCACCCCAGATCCCGACCACCCGTCTCTCCATTAAGTACAAAACACTCGTTACTATCACGTGACAATGAACGTCACTGTTATATGCCACCTAGGAAAATGTTTCCTCAATTTCATTCCATGTATTATCCCCCTTTTCCTCCTCGCATACCTGGTTTCTGGCAGTGGCCATACTAAATGCCTGTCCCTCCCTCTCCACCCCCCCCGTTTCCTCCCAACGGGCATCCATGCTGAAAAAGCCCTCTGGGATAATGTTCCTGCTACAAGGAGAGTACACAAGCCGTAGTTGCAGACTAAAGAAGTCGTGCAAAGCAGTATAGGAAGTGTCTAAAATTTTTACATGTGTGGTGTAACATCAGTATGTGTTATGCAGGTATGCTATATGCCCATGTGTATAATCTATAAAATATTGACATATGTGTGTTCAAGGAGAAAAGGGTGGGAGTAAAGGACTGTGACCACGTTGCACACAGTGCTAACAGTGAGAAAAGGCACAGCCTTCTGTGTGTTGAAGAAGAAAGACAATGGATTAAAGTGACTCCAATCCTCATGGACCTGGTGCCGACGCAGCACATAAAAAATAAAATAAAAATAAAATAAATAAAAATTCACAAGCAAAAAAAAACTGCATTGTGGACACTTTGCATCATATAGCAAGTGTGGAGATTATAACAATTCTCTTTAATCAAATTATATTTGACTGAGAAATTCTCTCTCTCCCTCTCTCTCTCTCTCTCTCTCTCTCTCTCCCCCGTTTTTTATATCAGTTTTTCTATTGTATCTAAGTGCGTGAGCACGCTAAGAAACCTCCTGCGGTGTAGATAAAAACTTTTGGTGAAACTTGTCAAAGGTGAGTTACATAACTCTGTGAATTTAACTTCTGCCTGTGTTTCATACTCATTATTCTTTTGCATTGAACATTGGCTTTTTATGTTGTTTTGCAATTGTTTGCAAATTTAGATTTTTTTGTTTCTTATAGTCATTATCCTTTTGCACTGAGGATTGTTGTATTGTGTGTGTACTATATGGACACATTTGTGTTTGTTTTTAGTGTATCATCGCTATTTTCGTTTAGTTTCACAAATGGTACAATCATCTTCAGCGTGGCCACAGGAAGACGGATTACGTATTGGACATCTAAATATAAACCATATACAAAACAAATTACAGAGATACCCACTATACTGTCAAATCAAAACAAACCCTTTCATATATTTGGCTTCGCTGAATCAAGACTTTCAGATATTGTCCCTGATGTCACTGTCTTAAGCTCCAGCTACAATATCATACGCAGAGATCCCACCGAATCCAAAACTACGGGCATATTAATTTACATTCATGAAACATTAAATGCGCAACGTTTATATGAACTTGAAAGTTTTGGAATTGAAGCAGTTGGCTAATAATCAGGTTGAAGAGAACGAAACCCATCAAAATCGGATTTATCTATCGAAACCCAGCAGAAAATGCTGATTGGATGGACAAGTTTACGGCCATGATGGATGCAGCATCACTTGATGCTACAGAATTAATTATCTTAGGTGATTTCAACATTGATTTATTGAAACGCCAAACATCATGGTCAGACAGGACTACTTCGTACAACACTTATCCCAAATTATAGACATGCCCACCCGTGTCACGCCCACTAGCAAAACATTAATTGACCACATCTATCTTTCTGAACCACATAACGTCACTGAGAAATGTGTGCCTTTGAATGGATGCAGTGACCACTTTCCAGTATGTATTACGTGGAAAAGAAGGGGAATCAAAATTCCTAAAACAGGACACAAACATATCACTTATAGATCTTTTGGACAATTCCGTGAAGATAACTTTCTCACTGACCTCATGAATTCCCCCCTCATAAATGTTTATAATTACACTGATCCAGAGAAAGCGCTAGAGTTTTGGCTACATACGTTTAATTCTGTTTATGACAAGCATGCGCCACTCAAAACGCGTAGAGTTAAACATAGTGCACAACCAAAGTGGATGACTGATGAAATACAAGCTGCTTGTTTCTTACGCGACGATCTGTTTGAAGCAGAAGGGAAGTCGGGAGGATTTAAAAAGGCAACGTAATAAAGTCAATTCACTCAAACGGACAGCAGCAAAAATGAAATTTTTTCGTGAACTTGTAGCCAACAAACAAAATTCGAAGTCCATATGGCAAGCAATAAATGAACTTACGAATAAAACTTCACACAGTCAAAGATAAGTCCCATAATCAGCGTAACACCAAATGAACTCAACAAACACTTTACAACAGTTGCAGAACACATTGTCAAAGAAAAGAATACTGATTCAAATGAACTACAAAAATTGAAAAACTTTTGTAATGCTAAGAACATTCGTTCAGCTCCACCAGTTCTACCTATGACAGTCAGTGATGTTTACAAAGCTTTATGCCAGTTAAAGCAGACAGGAAGTCGCGGACTTGATGGGATTGATGGAAAGATTCTGAAACTATCAGCACCTGTTATATGTGAAACTCTTACCTATATTTACAATTTATGCATTGATAAATGCCACTTTCCTGCTCAGTTCAAAGTTGCAAAAGTAATAACCATTTTCAAATCTGGAGACAAATCTGATCCATCGAACTACAGACCTATATCTATTTTGCCAGTTCTTTTCAAGCCCTTGGAAAAACACATAAATAAACATCTTTGCCACCATTTTGACTCTTCCAACCTACTAAATAAAAGTCAGTCGGGGTTCAGGAAAAATCATTCTGTCATACAGCACTTACAAATCTAGTGGATCAATGGCTAGCCAATATTAATGAAAATAAATATTGTGGTGCACTGTTCGTTGATTTTTCAAAGGCGTTTGATGTCATTGACCACAAATTGTTATGCAGGAAGCTATTATCATATGGTATAACAGGAAATACCTTCTATCTAATCACATCATTCCTAGAAGACCGTCAACAAACCGTTTGTGTCAACAACAATTTATCAGAGAAGCTACCTATCCAACATGGCGTACCCCAGGGTTCTGTGTTAGGCCCGTTGCTGTTCTCAGTTTATATAAATGATCTCCCTCTTTATACTGAGGATTCATGTGAACCCTTTTGTGATGATACCACTGTC
>JADBJO010036685.1:0-10700 GCA_016801955.1 Conus betulinus | reverse complement strand
ACAAACCTAAGCAATGGACCACCAAGAACCCCAGGCAGTGGAACCACCAGAACCCTAAGCAATGGATCACCAGAACCCTGGGCAGTGAACCATCAAAACCCTGGGCAGTGGACCACCAGAACCCTAGGAAGTGGACCACCAGAATCCTAGGAAATGGATAACCAGAACCCTAGGCAGTGGACCATCAGTACCCTAGGCAGTGGACCACCAGACCTAGGAAGTGGACCACCAGAACCCTGGGCGGTGAACCACCAGAACCCTCAGAATCCTAAGAAATGGATCACCAGATTCCTGGGCAGTGGGACCACAAGAACCTAAGCAATGGATTACCAGAAACGCTGGGCAGTGGACCATCAAATCCCTTGTCAGTGGACCATCAGAATCCTGGGCAGGGACCACCAGAACTCTAGGCAGTGGACCACCAGAAACCCTGGCTGGTGGACCACCAGAACCCTAGGCAGTGGACCACCAGAACTCTAGGCAGTGGACCACCAGAACTCTAGGCAGTGGACCACCAGAACCCTAGGCAGTGCACCATTAGTACCCTAGGCAGTACACCATTAGTACCCTAGACAGTGCACCATTAGTACCCTAGGCAGTAGACCGTCAGTGCCCTGGGCAGTCGACCACTAGACCCTGGGCACAGGACCATCAGAACCTCTGCAATTGTAAGGAGATTGAAACACTGCATTGTAAGGAAACGTAGTCACTGTAATTGTAAGGAGATGGGATCACTACACTGGTAAGGAGACGGAATCACTGCAATTGTAAGGAGACGGATCACTGCAATTTAAGGAGACAGAATCATAGCAATTAGAAGGAGACAGAATCACTACAATTTTAAGGAGACAGAATCATAGCAATTAGAAGGAGACAGAATCACTGCAATTGTAAGGAGATAGAATCACAGCAATTGTAAGGAGATAGAATCACAGCAATTGCAAAGAGACAGAATCACGCAGTCACAACACTGCACAACACATGTTCCAAACGAAACGAGGGTATTGCAACGTTTGGATCGACAAGTCAAATCAGTTAAGAAATGCAAAGATAAAGGCGCATGTAATACATATACGCAACATAAACATTTGACTTATTGTAAGTAGTTGTGAAAGGAAAGAAGAATGTGAGTATGGAAGCTGTATCCCATACTCGTCCTATCATCGTTGTCCAATCATTATGCCTCATACACTGGACTTTGGTGCAATTGATTGTGTGTTGCCAGTGTCAACCACTCGTCCAGTCTCTAACATCTTGTGATGGAGAGGAGCCCTAAGTGTGGTAAGCTCACACACACGATGGACACACACACACACACACACACACACACACACACACACACACACACACACACACACACACACAGCACAAGATATCCATTCAAACGAGTGTGCCGACAGTAGCCTCCATCTGTTAATCTTCTATTTCCGCTCCAACATCAATGCAACCAGTCAATGCAATTGAAGCAAACTTTTATCTCTGCAGGATTCCAGGGAGTAGCAGATATTTCTCAGATGAGATTACTGTTACGATGAGCTGAATGTGTTTTCATCAGCAGACTTCGTCTAAAGGCAAAACATTGGAATCCCTGATTAACGTCGATTAATGTCAAGCGCCACCAAGATGACTATCTGCTTTTGTAGTTAAAAAACAAAAATCGGCGCGTGATACTGATTGCTGATTTTTTTTTTTCTCCCGGCATTTCGTTATCTGGGTCAATGTCACAAATGGCCAGTGACATGGAGTCTGAAATCGAGTGTCTCAAAGAACTCTTGCAATACGAAGAGAAAACATGAACAATGGAATATTCTAATATATACAGCGTTTAATGAGTTCCCTCTCTCTCTCGAGAAATGACATGATCACATGGTAATGTGCCGACTGCACACAACATGTAGAAAATTAAAATAGCATTATTTCATTAGACAGAGGATTGCTAACTGACAATAACATTGTTTTATATGGTTGAGGATGTACCAACTTAAAATAGGATTAGTTTATAAGGCTGAGGAGGAGGTACCAACTTAATTTAAAATAGGATTAGTTTATAAGGCTGAGAAGGGTCCATAATGCATGCAGAATGACAAACTTCCCAACCTCGTGTGTGTGTGTGTGTGTGTGTGTGTGTGTGTGTGTGTGTGTGTGTGTGAATGCATGCATGCATGTATGTTCATGTATGCATTCATTTCTTCAATTATTCAATTATTTGCACATTCATTCATTCATGCATGTATTTATTTTTTCCCAAATCGATTAGTATTAGTGAGTTACGTATGATCAAACATATCGCATAAGACATGTTCTAGTGTATTCCCGTAAGGCGAAAGGAAATCGTAAATGAGGCAGGGAACTGAAAACATTAAATGTCAAACAAGTACGGTAACTCTTTGCTCCCATGATGACATGAATACCCGTTCATACTCCAAAAGAATACTCCTTACAACACTGAATCGCCTAGCAGATATGACATAATAGAGCACACACAGAACACACAAGGAAACATATCCTTACAAAGGATGGTCAAAGCTTATGTATATACACCCTGTCCCCAGACACATCTATACAACAACAGGAAAAATGAACAAACACATAGCAACATTCATTCAAGACTGGTATGGCCTTTTCGATCTTATATATTTTAGACAAGTATAGGGCTCTGTGTCTGCTTTGTTTTTCAGATTATTTTTTTGAACCGAACGCTGAACGCTTTTTTTTGGCGACAGTCTGTCAGCTGATTCTCACGCATGAAGACGTGTGTGTTTAAAAGTGTCCTCAGTGGATAAAGAAGTATTTATTTATTTTCCCTTTTGATGCAATTAACCACTGGTTCTTGTGGTACCACAGCATATCTCTTACTGTGCAGCGTCCTGTCTTACTCCCGAGTTCACACATGAAGGTTGCTAAGCCCCGACGCCACGCTGTGACCCAAGCCCAGTGTAAGTGTTCAGCTGGTCACTTAGTTCAACCAGGGCCTCCGTCCCTCCTGTCACCCCAGCAACCATTACCGGATTCAACACAGGGCCTGTGACGTCCCTGGTATCTTGTCACCGTCATTAAGCCACTGTCCACATCTCCAACAGTCGACCCCACCTCTTCCCATCCCGACCTGTCATGTCACGCCAGTGGACAATGGATGTGTGCAGGTGCATGTGACTAGTGTGTCTGTGTGTACCCTGTGTGAGTGTGTGAGCTGTGGGCCAGCTGGGAAAGCTGGCTAATCAGCACGTCAGTGTGTGTGTGTTTGTGACTCTTCAGTTCACCCAGGACATCAACCAAACATCGTGTGCCTGGTGCCCAGCACATGGCCCATGGCTAGCGCCTAACACGCCAACTATGGCTACGTATAGAACCTGGCTTTGTCCCTGGCATGGCTGAAGCCTTCTAACTGTTTCCATGCAGTGCGGCACCGGAACCTACAGCCATGGGGCCAGCTACACGCTCCATGGCCCACGACAGCATATTTTCGCTGGACTATGCCCTAGAAAAAAATCAACGCAATATAGACCCCATACAAAAAAGTCTGTCTCAGCAGAAACATATGTCACATTAGAGGTATGTCCTTTATCACAGATATCTAGGTAAATATGCACTAAAGGGCCTAACTACAACATGGACAAACTATGGACCCTCATTACAGACCTCATAGTGAAATGTGTGCCACTGTTCATTCCGCATGTCCCATCCCATCAGATGTGAACCAGTCTACATTAGGGACACAGGCTGGTCTGAAAACAAAACCTGCTAAAATACACATCTATGATACAACACGCGATATTCTCGTTCAGGGAAGAGCATGTGAGGACGTCAGCCAGACCACTCCACTGTGATGGCCATTCTGGCCAGTGGCGATGCCCGACCAGCCGAGGATGATGACAAGCGCTCCATTGTCGTTACAGCTGACACGCCCGCCGTACACACTAACATGGGACAAGGGGAGATCATTGGCGTGGGGAAGGTTGAACTGTGTTGAGAGAGAGAACGGATGTGTACCTAGATTCTCCATATCTCCTTCCGCCCCTCCACTCCCAGTTCAAAAGCTGCCGTGTTCCCACTTCCTTCCCCATCTACTCATGCTCATCTCTCAATCACTGTGTCCAGCCAGCCTGTTTCTGTTTCGTCTTCCCATCCTCAGTGCCACACCACAGAGGAGAAGAAAGTTGGGCTTTTTTACAGTGGCCTCCTCTACACAACAAGACAGTGATGACGTCATTCCCTCCACAACAGAATCTTCCGATACTAAAATAGTGCGAGTGTCACCCAAAGCATCCCTGTACATTGTACCACCCCTTTCTCCAATGCTCCTCAAAATACCAACCCCGAAATTCCATCCATCAACAGTGGGCTCATTTCCCACTCCCACCCCAATGGCTCATCAACATCACCTGTTTACATTCAATGAAAATAGACAAAGGTATCAAACACATGAAGACTAAGTTTATATTTGGTATCTCTGATCTTTTTACTCACCGTTTTCATCACAGACAGTCGATTACCAGAAATCTGATCTGTCCATTATGTTGAAATACAAGCAAGGATGGAGTTCATTTTGAACAGGTTTGTCCAGTATTGAACGTTCTTAGAAAGCAGTTGATCCACAGAAGAATTTCAATGATCCATACCTTTTCAAATGAACCCTGTTCATTTTGTCATAAAATGAAAACACCGTTTAATATTCACCTATTTTTTTTTTTTTTTTTTTTTTTAGGAAACATTCATGTAGCGAAGTATGTTGTCACCGATCGGCGGTACTAACCAGCTCGTCCACGTGTTTAGAGTGGTAGCTCAGAATAGAGAGCGTGTGCGCGTGTGCGTGTGAGCGTGCGTATGTGTGTGTGTGTGTGTGTGTAGGGATAGGATTTAAGTTAGATGGGGGGTAGGCTAAGCTCCTCGGTGTTAGGTAGGAAGGTTAGGCTAGGTTGGGGGGTGGAGAAAGTAGGACATACAATATTTTTGCCTTTCAGTCTTTATTTGTTGAGGGAGTGATAGGGGGAAGTTGGTTTCGTTTCCGACTGTTACCCTTTGTTGCTTTGGTTCTAGATGAGAGAGGCCAGGGCAGAATATCGGCTGTGTTTTTTGTTGTAAATTATCGTGTTATTGCACAAGCAGCAACTAGTCCGTTGGTCGGGTGTGTGAGCTCTGTGGGGGGGATATACTGTTCTGACCAATATAGTTGCTTTGTGTTGTGAGTGAAGCTCACTGATTCTGACCAGGGCAGAATGTTTTGGGGTAGCTTCACTTCGGTCTCCGGTGTTCGTCGGAGTGGACGTGCCCCTTTTGGTTGCAGCGGGAGCGCCGTTAGTTCGTGCTGAGTGACTTCAAGTCATCATTAGAGCCAGGTCCTCGTCGGGTTTGGTGTGCCCTTGGCCTGTGCCAAGTTCTGTGTTGTCAATGTTGGCAGCCACCTTCAGTCAGTTGCAGAACTGGTGTGGTTGATCGTCTGTCTGTCCAATTGTTTCAGCAGATATCCTGCTTCAGTGCCGAGGCTGGGGCCGGATCACTACAGTCGGCGGCCGCGTGCTGGCAGGTGAGCAGGTAGCCTCCTGCTACCTGTGCTCTCCCGGGAGGGGGAGACCACCCAGGCCGTCTGCCGTCTGTGAGGCAGTTCTCCCCCTGCTACCTGTGCGCTTCTGGGAGGGGGAGTCCACCCAGGCCATCTGCCGTCTGTGAGGCGGTTCTCCAGCCACCTGTTCCTCTTTCCCAGGAGGGAGGACCGCCCTGTTCAGGCGCCATGTGAGGGGTGCTGCTCCAGGCCTTCCTTCACCCTCAGTTCTGGCGGAGCCTTCAGTTGAGTAGGGGTTCCTTCAAGAGTTGGGCCCATTGAGAGGGGGCTGTGTGTGTGTGTGTGTGTGTGTGTGTGTGTGTGTGTGTGTGTGTGTGTGTCTGTGTGTGTGTGTGTGTGTGTTTGTGTTTTGCGGGGAAGAGTCGTCTTGCGTGAGGCCAAGGAGCGCCAAGGAGCAGGGTCTTCCGTGGAGGAGTCAGCCTGTGAGGGGCCATGGACAGTGTCGAGGAACAGGGTTCTCCGGGGAGGAAGGGTGTCCAATTTCTGTGGTAGGAAGGAGGTGTAGCAATAGGCAGTAGGGTTAGGGGTGTTAGCTGCTGCCTCTTTAGGTACGTAGTGGCTAGCACGGATAGGGTACCTGTTATTGCCTCCCTTAGGGACGCGGCGACCAGTGTGGTAGTGGTCCCGGGTCAAAAAAGGAAAGGTGGTGAGTCCCGGGAAGAGGGCTAGGTGTAGTAGTTTAGAGACTAGAGTCCCTTGGAGTTGTCCTTGTCCCTAGTAGTTAGCCACCACGTGCGCGGGCCATCGTCCCAGGTCGCATTGATATACCGCAACTGGTGCTTTAGGATAGGTTAGGGTCCCCCAGGTCATTGTAGCAGGGTAGGGTGGGCCAGCGGGGAAGTGGGATACCTGTGTGCGGTGGTGGGTTATGGGTGTGGTGATGGTGGTGCCATGGCGTGTATGTTGGAAAAAAAAGAAGTGTGCATGATTGTAAAGCTCTCTTAGCGTGCTGTGCTGTCTGACCTAGTGTGTGAGAGGCGTGAGTACGAGTAGGGGTGGTAGGGTCGTCCGGCTTAGCGACCGTGACAATTTGGTGGAGATGCGGGGTACTTAGGGGATTTGGGGGTAGGTGCTAGGCAGCCAGGAGGGAGGTAGGGGGTGTTGTGTGCAGTGTGTACGCTGTGTGAAATGTAAGTGGGTGGTTAGTGGGAGTGTACCAGCACCCTGGGAGATGAGGCGGAGTGTCGGTGGTTGGTGGGAATGTATCAGTACCCTGGGAGGTGAGGCGTAGTGTCCCCTGTTCACTTTAGGCAAGTTTCCCATCGGCATAGGGCAGGGCACTTGTATTGGTGTGAATGGGTTGGCGCTACCGAGTGTGTGAGGTATGAGTGGTCCATTAATTGAGAGGTTGTTGGGAGCGTGAGTGATTACGCTGAGCAGTTTAGGTGAGGTGCCGAAGGGTACCGTGTGTCCCTTGCGTCCCTTGAGTGTAGTATACCCCCAGGGAATAGGTGGAATTGGTACCAAGCCCATGACTGCGCACGCTGTGTGGTTAGGTATCCTGTGGGGAAGAAGGGCAGAGTAAGCCCAGGTGACTGTGTGTGGGAAGCACGGGGGTGCGCAGTGTTGCGACACTAGGGTGTGCTGTGAGTGCATCTGGACTTCAGGGGTGCAAGTGCACTGTGGTTGTGTGTGTGTGTGGCTACCAGAGACAGTGAGGCCTGTGACTGAGGGTAGTCTATGCGAACTGGTGCACATGCGCAGTGGACAGTGGGCATACGGTGTCACGTGATTGGGTCAGTGCCTGGACTGTGGGTTGTTGGTATTGTATTGGGTTGATACCTATGTGGGTACATGTATGTGGTACATGAGTGTGGGAGGAGTGATGCTTTGCTGCTTGACTCGTTGAGAGTATTTTATACTGGTGCTGCGTTGCTTCGATTCGTTGGTTAAGGGGCCCAGTGCATAGTCTGGAACATCCATTTGCGCCCGCATTGGATACTGTCCCTCGTTAGCTCTGTGGTGGTCGGGGTAATCTTATGTCTAAACACCCGAGCTCATCCGCAGTACGACCCCGATAGTGTCATGGATCCACACAGGCCCCTATGGCGGATACCAAACCTAAGGTTAGTGACCAGGGTGTGGGGGTGGATCAAGAGCAGGAGACGGGGCTTATGCAAAGTTTGCCCAGTTGGGAGAGGCAATGGGTTTAGCTGGAGGAGATCTTGCCAAGTTCGTCACAGACTCGGCACGTAACGAGGATGAGAGGACAGCGAGAGATGTAGACCTGGAGCTCTGGATGGAGGAGAAAGTAAGGCAGAAGATGAAGGATGAGAGGTAGCTAGAGGTGCAGCAGAAGAAGATTGAAGAGGAGAAAGCTGCTAGGCAGAGAGAGCTAGAGATGCAGCAGAAGAAGATCGAAGATGAGAGGGAAAGGTTAAAGCAGAAGGATGAAAATGAGAAAGCAGCGAGACGGGTGGAATTGGAACTGAAGAGGAAGAAGATGGAGGAAGAAAGGGCGATAAGAGAAACAGAAGCTCGGACATGGCAAGCCGAGTTAGACCTCAAGAAACGAAGAGATGACGCCGAGTTAGAGGCAAGAGAGCGAGAGCTACTAATACAGGAGAAACAGGCCTTAGATAAAGCCGCGCATAGGGAACGCTTGATTGAGGTGGAGGAAACGAAGCATGTCCACCTTGAGCCATTGGGAGAGAACGACGATGTGGACGCTTTCATCGCCCAGTCTTAGCGTGTAGCCCAGATGTGTGAGTGGAGCAAGACCTCATGGCCCACACACGTCTGATGTCTCTGCTGAGAGGTAGGGCTAGAGAAGCGGTGTTGCGGTTGAATGCGGACGAATTAGGTGACTATGATAGGATAAAGAGCGCCCTGCTAAGCCTTTAGACTAGATGCTGAGGCCTACCGGGAAAAGTTCAGGATCATCAAGAAGGATGCTGCCGAGACTTTCGCCCAAACGCTGGGAAGGATGAAGCTGTGGTTTTTCCCTCTAGTGTGTGGCAGCAGGCAAGGATGAGAGTGTAGCAGTGGACGTAAAGGATCTGCTTTTCCAAGAATATTTTTTTATCAGCTGTTGTTTCCAGAGTTCACGATTGAGGTGCGCAAGACATGCCCGAAAACTGTGGAACAACTTGCAACAGAAGCTACTGTGTTGCAGAGGCTAGAAGATTGGGGAGGAAGGTGAGGCAAGACCGAACAGTTAACCAGCCCAACCTGGGCAGTAGGCGTGAAACAGCAGGCCAGCCCACAGGGAGGTCCCAACAAAGTGATGGTGTGCTACAGCAGCAGAACAGGGGGCGTAGATCGATCATAGTGTGTTTCAACTGCAGAAGCCAGGCCACATTGCTAGGAAATGCCCTGAGCCCCATTCCGTCGGAGATGTTCATTGTTGTGACCAACCCCAAGATCTTGTAGTCCCTACGTTGCGTCGCCCATGCGCTGAGCAGCAGTACGATCCTGCGTGCATTGTAGAGGTCAACGGGTCTCCGGCCAATGGATTACGGGACTCTGGTGCTGGATACACCGTAGTGGCCAAGTGGTGGTACCGGCAGACGCGTACGGAGGAGAGACGGTCCCAGTGGCGTTGGCTGAATCCAGATGTAGGTCTGTGTTACCCGTGGCAGTGATAGAGTTAAAGTCACCATTCATCGGAGGAAGTTGGATGTGTTGGTCACGAAAAGCCCTGTGCAGGAAGTCCTGATCGGGAATTTTGCAAAGAGGGTAGGGGATCCCGAATGGACACGTGTGCCTGTATACGCAGACCCGGCGTTGGTAGGGGCAGTGCAGACACGCGCGCAGAGAGCCAGGAAGCAGCAGGAGCCTGTGCCACTGCCCGTGGAGGAATGCATCCTGAACCCCTCTACCCAGCAGTTAATTCGGACGCAGCACCAGGATGAAACCTTGAGGAAGGCTCGGAGTGCATGTGAAGCAGGGACGCACTTCCACACCAAGTTTGGACGAGTCGAGTACGCTCGGAAATCTGGTGTACTGGTCCGGCAGTTCGAGGGTCCCAACGACGTAGCGAGTCAGATCTGCGTCCCAGCTGAACTACGGACCACGGTGATGAAGCTATGCCACGACGTACCCATGTCTGGTCACTTAGGTACCACCCGAACCGAGGAGCGAGTTGGTCGCCATTTCTATTGGCCAGCTATGCATGCTGATATTCGTCGGTGCTGCCAGTCATGCTTCCAGTGTCAGCGTACAGTGGATAAAGGAAGAGTGTCAAGAGTTACCCTCGGGAGGATGCCACTGATGCGCGAGCCGTTCGAGCGGGTTGAGATGGATATCATAGGACCCATCGTTCCAGCATCCCAGAATGGGTACGATACGTGCTGGTAATGGTCGACAAGATAGCCTGCAGCAGTCCCTCTGCGCCAGATCACGAGTCAGTCGGTGGCAGAGGCAGCTTTCAACATGGGGACGCAAACGGGAGTCCGTGGGTCGGTGCCGACTGATAGAGGAACCCAGTTTACTGGTCAGATCATGCAGGAGGTCTGCCGACAACTAGACATTCGAGATCTTACTTCACTTACTAAACTATGTGTGTAGTTTTAATTTTGTCATCTCCTTATTCATTAAGTAGTGTTAACAGATCAAGAGTGTGTGGTTTCTGTACATGTTTACAGCATTTCCTTTTACATGCATTTCAAATGTGCGTAGTCATATGCTGTCATTTCTCATTCACTAAGTTGTGTTAACATTTCAAGTGTGTGTTGTTTCCATGCCAGTTTACAGCGTTTCATTGTATATCTTGTCTTATAGTCATTTCCTTACTCATAAAGTGATATTAACACTTCAAATGTGTGTAGTCTTTGTTCTGTCATTTCCTTATTCGTTCAGTGGTATAAACAGTTAAATGTATGTAGTCTTTATTCTGCCATGTCCTCATTCGTTCAGTGGTATTGACGGTTCAGACGTGTGTAGTCTTTATTCTGTCATGGTCAAATTCGTTCAGTAGTATTAACAGTTCAAATGTGTACAGTCTTCATTCTATCATGTCCATACTCGTTCAGTGGTGTTAACAGTTCGATTTTTTTCTATCATATCCTTATTCGTTCAGTGGTATTACCAGTTCACATGTATATATATATATATATATATATATATATATATATATATATATATATATATAATATATATATATATATATATATATTCAGAGGCATAAAAAACGCGAAAA
>JADBJO010036684.1:0-10701 GCA_016801955.1 Conus betulinus | reverse complement strand
GGATTTCGTGTTCCTAACCCGGGGATAAGCGACTGGTTTTTTTAGTCGAGATTGAATCTTGAGGCTTTATTAATTGACGTGAAACTTTAGTTTGGTGGCAGGACTGTAGAGGATGACCGTTGTCCAGACTCGGCACGGAGCCACTGTGGGACCAAAAGGACACCGTCACTCTCCGTTTTGTTTCGATTACATACCGCAGAGAACACCGTCACTCCGTTTTGTTTGGACTCCATACCGCAGAGAACAAGGTATGACACAGCTTTAGCACGTCATAAGAATTAATCTATTCTGGAACAAATTTCAAAAGGAATTTATTGTAAAACCTCCAAATAACAGGGACAAAATACGGCACGTTTTGACATCTTTGGTCTTCTTTAGGGAAGTTTCCGCCCAATAATGGAAAAATTACGAGACAAAATACGACTCGTTTCGACATCTTTGGTCTTCTTTAGCAAGATAATTCCGCCTAACAACGGACAAATTACAAGACAAAATACGACGCGTTTTGATTTCTTTGGTCGTCTTCAGGCAAGACAGCCACATTCAGGACAGTGGAAGACGGACGTTGACAGGACCAGAACGTCCGGCAGCCGCCCCCTTTTCATTTAACGTCCGTGTGGCGCCGAATTTGAGAAAAGTGATTGCTCGTTCTTCTTCGTTTTCATTGTACTGGACGTTTCACTGGCCTGAAGAAGACCTGATTAATTTGTCTGTGTTATTTGGCAGGTTTTACTTCAAAAGTCCTGTTAAAGTTTGTTTGAATTTCCGCGTGCAGTCGCCTCACTTTGAAACTAAACTTTATTTATTCTGGAACAGTTACATTCACATTCTGATCTTATGAACAGAATTGTAAGTACTTGTGTGCAAAAGTTCAAATGATATCAGTTGCAAACTATCGTACAGAAAGTTTTAATCCCGGTCTCCCCCCTCCCCCTCCCCAATTCCTTTGCATTCATTTTCCTCTTTTTACCACGGGAAGCTGTATCGCGTTGGTAAGTGAGGCGGCAGGACTGGTTCTTTATTATGAAGTGTTAAACAGTGTTGTAAATGTGACACTGACCCCAGGATTTTATAAAATGACCATCTTATTTGTAGCAATGACAACAGTTACGAGTAAGACGAATACAAAGCTGCCCTCACGTTAGGCTGCGTCTGTTGTCACCACCGTTCCTAATACGTGCATCCGTAGACGCACGCACGCACGGGCGCGCGCGCGCACGCACGCACACACACACACACACACACACACACACACACACACACACACACACACACACACACAGACGCAAACACGCGCTCGCTCGGTCACTCACCTACTCACTTCGCTCACACACCCTGTGTCAAGCACACGCACGCACGCACGCGCACACACACACACACACACACACACACACACACACACACAGAGAAAAAGCGCACGCGCGCACACACACACACACACACACACACACACACACACACACACACTCACTCACTCCCACTCACACACACACACACACACACACACACACACACGCGCGCGCGCGCACAGACACAAAAGCGCGCGCGCGCGCACACACGCACACACGCACACACACGCACACGCACACACACACACACGCGCACACACACACAACGCCTAACAGCAATTTTCTTCCAGCAGGGACTACAGCCCAGAGGAGACGCTAGGAACGTGATGACGGCTAGTAGTAAAAAAGTGGGGAACACGCTGACCAGCCAGGGAAATGTTGGAAAGTGGAGGACCATCAAGACGAGAGACACCAGGAATTGGACGACAGCCAGGGTAGACACACCAGGAGCAGAATGATGGCCCAAAGAGACGTTGGGAAGAGGTCGACAACCGGGCTGAAAGACCTTGCCAGGAACAAGATGACGGCGCAAATGACTCCTCCATAGAGGTGCAGGTGAGAAATGTGAACTGACTGATGACGTCAAGTAACGTGTTTATGAATGTTTGGTTTGTTGTTGTTGCAAACGTGAGTATCCTTGACAGTTCTGCAGCACGCAAACGATCCATATTCTGACATTTCTCATAGGATTTGAGTCATTCATCAGTGTTTTTTTTCCATGTAAGCGCATATGATTGAGTTCCGATCATTGTGTAAAAATTATGGATACTTTCCTGCAGAAAAAAGAGTAGCTTAATCTGTTGTGTAATGAATATCTAATCTGTTGAGACGGTACTATCGTCTGCCAACATCTCTCTGTCTGTGTGTCTGTCTCTCTCTCTCTCTCTCTCTCTCTCTCTCTCTCTCTCTCTCTCTCTCTCTCTATCTATCTATCTCTCTCTCTATCTATATATATATATATATATACACACACACATCCACACACACACACAGACATCCACACACGCACACGCACGCACACACACACACACACACACACACACACACACACACACACACACACACACACACACACACACACACACACACACACACACACACACACTTATTAGCTTAAAAATTGTGTCGCACACCAATAGGTTCAAACTTTTAACATGAATTATTTTTCATTGCAAATGTGTGCCGATGGATTTTTTTTTCATTGACTGTTGATTATTGTGTTGACTAGGGACCCAACCCATGAAGCCTTTGACTGACAGAGAGTTCCGTCTGATTGCAGGCGCAGCACATTTCTCAGTGGATTCAGCAGTTCTGTGAAGTTTCACCAGGTCATTTATTCGTTCCAAAATGATTAGCCAGCTAGTCTGCCTAGAGGCGGAAAATTTCCGTTGTCAAACATCTCGACATAGGATAGAGTTTCAAGGTAGTCTGAAAGCCTGGGTGTTTTCCAGTTTGCCCCCTGTGCCTTTCTGGCTCCGTTCGACGAGGACTGAACCGAGGTAATGTAATGCGTCTGGTGTTCAGATCTGACGTGATTCACCGTCTCGTACCTCACCTTAGTGGCATTGCTGAGGTCTGTGGGGGGTCTGTCGTGGGGTACTGTCGTAGGGTGCTTTCTGGCAGTGACTGCATTCTTCCCGTGTGTGAGGAGTCTGGTTTTCATTGTGTGGTTGGCGTATTTTGCTAAGACTTGAGTTCTTCTGACTCACAGTCTGGCATGGAATGGTAGGGGTACTCTGGAAGCAGGAACCATGGTGTTCGGTGCCTTCTTTATATATTATTATTATGCTGGGTATTTATATAGCGCCTATCTTCAGTCACAGACCAAGCTCTAAGTGCTTTACAATAAACTCACTACCTAACTCACTCACTTTGGTTTGATCCGTCTGTGGGATACAGCAGGGGATGATCGGACACTTAGACGGCCAGGTGGTTTGCCATTCTGGATTAGGAGTTGTTAGGACGGGTCTTTTCTAAAACTGTGGTATTGGTCAGGCTTTCATTGCTCAATATTCTGTTCAAACGCATTTAGTTTCTGACAAAGCTGAAGATGCACGGGTCGTTATGTTGCTGAACCTCTGTATGGATGCGGAACGTGTGATTTGTGTAACTGGAGACATAATAGAGGTATGTCTCTGGTGCGAGCATTCACATCACAAGGTCTTGGTGGATCTGTGTGTTTTCCCATGGGATGTGTTGTGCGGTCACATCATGAGGGCACTGCTCATGAGTGCTTTTCAGTGTGGACGCTACAGATGCCGGTGGTTTGGTGTATGAAACACAAAGCCACTGGCTTTACAGTGTGAGGCATGGCTGCGCTGGTTCCCAGTGTCGGGTATCTGTGGAACAAAGGTACAGAACAGTGGTACTTGGGGATATGCTTCAGGAAAGGTCTGTTGTTCCTGAAGTGTTTCCTAGTGATCACCTGGTACTTGCTGAGTATCCCGTGTTGTACACAGAGCCTGTCAGGGTGATCAGATCGTGTGGCCCGTACAGAACGTCCTGTGGAACCGATGCCCGAAGCTAGATCCACAAGATGTTTCTGTTGATAGTGCACTCACAAGGAATGTCTGGAACTGCCCATGGAACTGCCCCAATCTGTGCTGTGCTTGCTTGACACAACTCGGGTTTCTCATCCAGACAGATCATTCAACAACGTCCCTGTGTGTCTTTGGTTCTGTCAGTCACTGGATGATGGCTTGGATCAGTTTATGAGCTGGACGCACTTTAAAGCCTGATCAGAAAATTTAATGGGTGCAGTTAACTGCAAATGTATGTATCTACGTCTCTGGTGTCACCAACGTTAACTCTGGAAGACCTCCTTCGCCAGTGCTTCATCAGACAAGGTGATAACTTGCTGGGTGATCAGAGTAGCTGGTCGTCTTCAGCTGTGTTTCGTTGATAGATACAGTCAGAGGAGCTACTGTACATTCTGGGATCAGTTTGCGTGGAATCTCCATTTCAGAAGGGACCAAGAAGCAAGAGGTATCAGTTAATACATCAACGACCAGCTGAGGGCGCCAGACTACTCACGTCACAGGAGAATGCAGTCACTGGAAGAACCATAACCTCACCGCTGTTACCTGAAAGTTCTTTAAGGATGACTTCTCTCTGGTTGTCGCTCCCGTCACCGAGTCATGTATGGGAAAGTGTTCCCTGTCAGGTCTGCGTTCTGGAGAGATGTCCCAGAACAGATCCTAGTGGGATGGAAGGTGGGGTGTGTGTGGGGGGGTGATAGGGTAAGGTAATGCCAGAAGAGTGGGCTAGAAATTACTGAGGTCGTGAGACTGGCTCGCCCTGTGGCAGATGTCAAGGACGGAAGTTTTCACCACTCTTACCTTAATCGCTGGCCTGTCATTTGGGTGAGGAGTAAATGCGTGTGTGAACTCGGGAACTGCCAGGGTCACTGAGAATGCCCAGAGCCCACGCTGTCAGGACTGGTGGTGGGAGACCTGTCGCCAACAGTATTCTGTGGCCAGGTAAGTCTGTGCTGATTTCTCGTTATTGAGGAAGGTTTTTATTTTCTGTATAACGATAAACACATGTTTTTTTTTCACAGAATGACTATCGGTAGAAAATAACTTTTGTAAAATATCGATCTCTGCTGCATTAAAGCCATAGTGTTTCCACATATTTCAAATTCTGTAGAAGAGGATCGTTTTTTTGTGCAGGTTTGTTGTCCGTTCTTAAGGTTCAGTTTTCCTCCTTTCGTGAGCTTCATGTTGTTCCCTTCACAGAGTGCAGTGTCCTTGTAAGGATTTTTCTTTGGCAGGGGTTAGTGTCCCCTTTGGACAGGGAGTAGCGCCTTAGCGTGTCCTTTTTAATGACTTGTTGACATGTTTGCTGGGGTTGAGCATCCTTTTTGATGGGGTTTAAGGTCTTCCTTCCGATATCATCGTTTTCTTCGTTAGATATCTTCGGCCGTGGAACAGTCCCATTTCCTTACTAGGGATTGATGATCTTGTTCAAATGAGTTTTACTGTCATCATCTTCTCAGTGTGCATGCCTCCTCTTCGCAGGGTTTACTGTGTTTCTTTCAGGGTTTAGTGTCCCTAACCTGGGGATAAGCGAATGGTTTTTAGTCGAGATTCAACCTTGAGGCTTTTTAATTGACATTAAACTTTAGTTTGGTGGCAGGACTGTAGAGGATGACCATTGTCCAGACTCGGCACCGAGCCACTGTGGGACCAAAGGACACCGTCACTCCGTTTTGTTTGGACTCCATACCGCAGAGAACAAGGTATGACAGCTTGAGCACGTGATAAGCGTTAATTCATTCTGGAACAAATTTCAAAAGTAATTGAAAGTAAGTCCGCCAAATAACAGGAACAAATAAATTTGGAGACAAAATACGGCACGTTTTGACATCTTTGGTCGTGTTTAGGCAAATAACGGTAATTCGCCTAATAAAGGTCAAATTACGAGACAAAATACGACGCATTTTGATTTCTTTGGTCGTCTTCAGGCAAGACAGCCACATTCAGGACAATGGAAGACGGACGTTGACAGGACCAGATCGTCCGCCAGCAGCCCCCTTTTCATTCAACGTCCGTCTGGCGGCAAAACATGAGAAGGTAAGCGATCGCTCGTTCTTCGTTTTTTTACGGGACCGGATGTTTCACAGGCCTGAGAGGTCGAAACGCGTTGTTTTTTGTCTTGTAATTTGTTTCTGTCATTTGGCAGGTTTACTTCAAAGTCCTGTTAAAATTTGTTTGAATTTCCGCCTGCAGTCACCTCATGTTGAAACTTAACTTCATTCTGGAACAGTTACATTCACATTCTGATCTTATGAACAGAATTGTAAGTACTTGTGTGTAAAGGTTCAAATGATATCAGTTGAAACTATCGTACAGAAAGTTTTAATCAGATCCCCAGCCCCCCCCCCCCCCCCCCCCCCCCCCCCCCCCCCAAATTCCTTTGCACTCATTTTCCTCCTTCCCACGGGAACCTGGTAAGTGAGACAGCTGGACTGGTTCTTTATCATGAAGTGTTAAAAACAGTGTTTCAAATGTGACACGGACCCCTGGATTTTATCAAATGACCATCTTATTTGCAGCAATGACAAAAGTTACGAGTAAGACGAATGCTACGCTGCCCTCACGTTAGGCTGCGTCTGTTGTCACCACCATTCCTAATGTGTGCATCCGTAGACGCACGCACGCACGCACGCAAACACGCGCGCACACACACACACACACACACACACACACACACACACGCGCGAGCGCACACATGCACGCACGCACACACACGCACACGCACACGCACGCACACACACGCACACGCACATGAACACACACACACATGCACACATGGTTGCTCGGTCACTCACACCACTCCCTCCTCCTCACACACTCACACACACACACACACACACACACACACACACACACACACACACACACGCACATGCACACACACAAACGTGCGCGCGCGCACGGACACACACACACACACACACACACACACACACTCACGTACACACACACAATGCCTAACAGGAATTTGCTTTCAACAGGGGCGACGGCCCAGAGGAGACGCCAGCAACGTGATGACGGCTGGTAGAAAACATGGGGAACACGCTGACCAGCCAGGGAAATGCTGGGAACTGGATGACCATCAAGACGAGAGACACCAAGAATCGGACACCAGAACAGAATGACAACCCAGGGAGACACTGGGAAGAGGTCGACAACCGGGCGGAGAGACCCTGCCAGGAACAAGATGACGGCGCAAATGACCGCTCCATAGAGAGTGCAGGTGAGAAACGTGAACAGACCGTGACGTGAAGTAACGTGTTGATGAATGTTTGGTTTGTTGTTGTTGCAAACGTGAGTATCTTTGACAGTTCTGCAGCACGCAAACGAACCATATTCTGACATTTCTCATAGGACTGAGTCATTCATCAGTGTGTTGTTTTTTTCATGCGGGCGCATATGATCGAGTTCCGATCATTATGTACAAATTATGGATACTTTCCTGCAGAAAAAAGAGTAGCTTAATGTGTTGTGTAATGAATATCTAATCTGTTGAGACGGTACTATCGTCTGCCAACATCTCTCTCTCTCTCTCTGTCTGTCTGTGTCTGTTTCTGTTTCTGTCTCTGTCTGTCTGTCTGTCTGTCTGTCTGTCTGTCTGTCTCTCTCTCTCTCTCTCTCTCTCTCACACACACACACACACACACACACACACACACACACACACACACACACACACACACACACACACACACACACACACACACTTACTTAGCTTAAAAATTGTGTCGCACACCAATAGATTTAGAATTCTGAACATGTCATGTATATGCATTCGAACTTTCAACATGAATTAGTTTCCATTGCAAATGTGTGCCGAATAACATTTTTTTTTTATTGACTGTTAATTATTGTGTTGACTAGGGACCCAACCCATGAAGCCTTTGACTGACGGAGAGTTCCATCTGATTGCAGGCGCAGCACATTTCTCGGTGGATTCAGCAGTTCTGCGAAGTTTCACCAGGTCATTTCTTCCTTCCAAATGATTAGCCAACTAGCCTGCCGAAGGCGGAAAATTTCCATTGATCTAACATCTCGACATAGGATAGAGTTTCAAGGTAGTCTGAAAGCCTGGGTGTTTTCCAGTTTGCCCTCTGTGCCCTTTCTGGCTCCGTTCGACGAGGACTGAACCGAGGTAATGCGTCTGAAGTTCAGATCTGACGTGATCACACCGTCTCATACCTCGCCTTAGTGGCATTGCTGAGGTCTGTGGGAGGTCTGTCGTGGGTGCTTTCTGGCAGTGACTGCATTCTTCCCTTGTGTGAAGAGTCTGGTTTTCATTGCGTGGTTGGCGTATTTTGCTAAGAGTGAGTTCTTCTGAATCACAGTCCGTCATGGAATGGGGGGGGGGGGGGGTACTCTGGAAGCAGGAACTATGGTGTTCGGTGCCTTCTTTGGTTGGATCCCTCTGTGGGATACAGCAGGGGATGATCGGACACTTAGACGCCCAGGTGGTTTGTCATTCTGGATGAGGGGTTGTTAGGACGGGTCTTTTCTAAAACTGTGGTATTGGTCAGGCTTTGATTGCTCAATATTCTGTTCAAACGGATTTGGTTTCTGACAAAGCTGAAGATGCACAGGTCGCTACGTTGCTGAACCTCTGTATGGATGCGGAACTTGTGATTTGTGTAACTGGAGACATAATAGAGGTATGTCTCTGGCGCGAGCATTCACATCACAAGGTCTTGGTGGATCTGTGTGTTTCCCATGGGATGTGTTGTGTGCGGTCACATGAGGGTATTGCTCATGAGCGCTCTTCAGTGTGGACGCTACAGATGCCGGTGGTATGGTGTATGGAACACAAAGCCACTGGCTTTCCAGTGTGAGGCATGGCTGCGCTGGTTCCCAGTGTCGGGTTTTTGTGGAACACAAGGTACAGAACAGAGGTACTAGGGGAGATGCTTCAGGAAAGGTCTGTTGTTCCTGAAGTATTTCCTAGTGATCACCTGGTACTTTCTGAGTATCCCGTGTTGTACACAGAGCCTGCCAGGGTAATCAGATCATGTGGCCCGTACAGAACGTCCCGTGGAACTGATGCCCGTCGCTAGTTCGACAAGACGTTTCTGTTGATGTGCACTCACAAGGAATGTCTGGAACTGCCCATGGAACTGCCCCAATCTGTGCCGTGCTTGCTTGACACAACTCGGGTTTCTCATCCAGACAGATCATTCAACAACGTCCCTGTGTGTCTTTGGTTTTGTCAGTCACTGGATGATGGCTTGGATCAGTTTATGAGCTGGACGCACTTTAAAGCCTGATCAGGAAATTAATGGGTGCAGTTAACTACAAATGTATGTATCTACGTCTCTGGTGTCACCAGCGTTGTTAACTCTGGAAGACGTCCTTCGCCAGTGCTTCATCAGACATGGTATAACTTCCTGGGTGATCAGAGTAGCTGGTCGTCTTCAGCTGTGTTTCGTTGATAGATACAGTCAGAGGAGCTGCTGTACATTCTGGGATCAGTTTGCAGGGAATCTTCATTTCAGAAGGGACCAAGAAGCAAGAGGTATCAGTTAATACATCAACGACCAGCTGAGGGCGCCAGACTACTCACGTCACAGGAGAATGCAGTCACTGGAAGAACCATAACCTCACCGCTGTTACCTGAAAGTTCTTTAAGGATGACTTCTCTCAGGTTGTCGGTCCCGTCACCGAGTCATGTTTGGGAAAGTGTTCCCTGTAAGGTCTGCGTTCTGGAGAGATGTCCCAGTGCAGATCCTAGCTGGATGGAAGGGTGAGGGGGGTAGGGGGTGATAGGGTAAGGTAATGCCAGAAGAGTGGGCTAGAAATTACTGAGGTTGTGAGATTGGCTCGCCCTGTGGCAGATGTCAAGCATCGGAAGTTTTCATCACTCTTGTCACAATCGCTGGCCTGTCATTTGGGTCAGGAGTAAATGCCTGTGTGAACTCGGGAACTGCCAGGGTCACTGAGAATGCCCGGAGCCCACGCTGTCAGGACTGGTGGTGGGAGACCTGTCGCCAACAGTATTCCGTGGCCAGGTAAGTCTGTGCTGATTTCTCGTTATTGAGCAAGGTTTTATTTTCTGCATAACGATAAACACATGTTTTTTTTTTCACAGAATAACTAGCAGTAGAAAATAACTTTGTAAAATATCGATCTCTTCTGCATTAAAGCCATAGTGTTTCCAGATATTTCAATCCTGTATAAGACGAGGATCGTTTTCTTGTGCAGGTTTGTTGTCCGTTCTTATGGTTTAGTTTCCTCCTTTCGTGAGCTTCATGTTGTTTTCGTTCACAGAGTGCAGTGTCCTTGTAAGGATTTTTCTTTGGCAGGGGTTAGTGTCCCCTTTCGATAGGGAGTAGCGCCTTATCGTGTCCTTTTTAATGACTTGTTGACATGTTTGCTGGGGTTGAGTATCTTTTTTGATGGGGTTTAAGGTCTTCCTTCCGATATCATCGTTTTCTTCGTTAGATATCTTCGACCGTAGAACAGTTCTATTTCCTTTACTAGGGATTGATGATCTTGTTCAACTGACTTTTACTGTCATCTTCTTTCTCAGTGTGCGTGTTTCTTTTTCGCAGGGTTTACTGTGTTTCTTTCAGGATTAGTGTCCCTAACCCGGGGATAAGCGACTTGCTTTTTAGTCGAGATTCAATCTTGAGGCTTTTTCATTGACATTAAACTTTTCGTTTGGTGGCAGGACTGTAGAGGATGACCATTGTCCAGACTCAGCACCGGCCACTGTGGGACCAAAAGGACACCGTCACTGGCGTTTTGTTTGGACTCCATACCGCAGAGAACACCGTCACTCCATTTTGTTTGGACTCCATACCGCAGAGAACAAGGTATGACAG
>JADBJO010036683.1:0-10701 GCA_016801955.1 Conus betulinus | reverse complement strand
TTCACATTGTGAACAGGACGTAAGCAATGTCGATGGCACGTGCAACATTAGCAGTACGTGGTGTCTTGGCCGGTTGTAACCTCGTAACAGTGGGTGAATGTTGCCGGGTCAGCGTTTTTGGCACGAGGAGTGCATTTGCCATGTGGACTACCTAACGCCACGTGCATCAATGTGAATTGCAACTCAATGTGGCCCCGATTGTGGGGCTATAAATTTCCAACCCCCCAAAAGTACAAATTATCCCTTCCAGCGGCGCCAACATAATGCCGAGACTTTCCCGTCAAGATCGTTGCATAGCAATGGGGCAACAACTGCAGGCCGGGGTTCCAATGAGGCAGGTCGCTATCGCATTCGGAGTCCACATTTCCACCATCTACCGCCTTCTGGACCGCTTTCAAGCAAGAAACACCACTGATGACAGACCGAGAAGCGGCAGACCGAGGGTCACCACAGCAGCCCAAGACCGCCATCTTCTGCGTCAGCATCGACGGGAGCCTTACCAAAAACCGCTGCCAACACAGCCAGGAACACCGTCGGCAACCATGGCAGGCCAATCAGCAGCAGGACCGTGCGTCGCCGACTGAACACAGTTGGTCTCCAATGCAGGCGTCCAGCCCGGCGACCTATCCTGACACTCCAGCATCGCCAGAACCGTCTGCAGTGGGCACAGATCCACGTGCATTGGCGCCATCGGGACTGGGGCCGAGTCCTCTTCAGTGACGAAAGCCGGTTCTGCGTCGACCCAGGCGATGGCCGCATCCGGATCTGGAGAAGAGAGGGGGGGACGCTTCACGGATGCCAACATCACCGAAAGGGACCCATGGGGTGGTGAAAGCATCATGATCTGGGGGGCTATCGGCATGAATCGCCGTATTGGCCAGTCATCTTCCAGAATGTGGGTCCAGGACGTGGTAACGGGGTCACTGCTGTTCATTACATCGACCAAGTTCTGAGGCCCCACGTCCTGCCGCATTTCCAGCGGCATCCACAGAACCTGTTTCAGCAGGACAACGCAAGGCCGCACACTGCCCGTGCTACGCAGAACTTCCTGAGGCAGAACAACATCAATCTGCTGCCTCACCAGCCCGTTCTCCCGACCTTAACCCAATAGAGCATTTCTGGGATGCCCTTCAGAGGCAGTTGAACCAGCTCAACCCCAGACCCCAGACAGCAGCTCAGCTTTCTGTCGCTGTGGGCCAGGTGGTGGGGCAAGTCCCCCAGAGGCAGACCAACACTCTGGTGCGCTCGATGTACCGCAGGTACACAGCTGTGATCAATGCTCGAGGTGGTCACACCAGATACTGACATTCTGCTGTTAACACAGGGTCAAGGTCAAGTTCATGTGACCTTATTTTCTACCAGAATGAAACTTTGAAAGGACACTTTTGCGGTGTTTGATTGCTTTTTCGCACTTTCTATTCCCAGTTCAAAGGAATCGTTGGCAAATTATGTGTGTGTGTGTGTGTGTGTGTGTGTGTGTGTTTGTGCGTGTGCGAATGTGTGCGCGTTCACTCGCGCGCGCTAATACGTGCACGTTCACACACACACACACACACACACACACACACACACACACACACACACACAGAGAGAGAGAGAGAGAGAGAGAGAGAGAGAGAGTATGATTTAATGGAGCCTTTGACGCCGAGAAAATATTCAGTGAAAAACTACCAACATCAGAGACGCTAAAGAAAGTGATGAAGAAAGCCAGAGCCAAATCATCGTTTGGATCTGATGGAGTACTTCACCTGGTGGATAAGAAATGTTCTAACATCCGTGAGAGGCTTCAAGGACCAATAAGATCAGCACAGAGTACGTGGAAGAGTAGTGACCAATGGACGATATCTGATGGAGTGTGCATTAGCCAAAACAACAGAGTTTGAGCGACACAAAAAAACGTTTTCAGACCAGCATCACACCTTGAGGGGCAAGTCTGTCCCTCTGTCATGGAAACGAGGCTTACTGAAGGCCCACAAACCAGCAGAAAATACAAACAAACACACACATCGGTGCGCGACGTGTCGCTGACCTAGCACTCAATGCAAAACAGGTTCGTGAAATGTCCACAGAAAGGATTTTTTTCCGATGTCACAAAACAACAGAGGGGAAAAGGCACACTGCAGAAGTTCCCTGACCTCAGCTGCCATGGCTGTTTGTCTGGTGTATTAAACACTGCATGGCATGGGCTGTTTGTGCGGTGTATTAAACACTGCATGCCATGGCTGTTTGTGCGGTGTATAAAACACTGCATGGCATGGCTGTTTGTGTGGTGTATTCAAACATACACTGTGCATGTACAAGCAGGCATGCACACCCCCCCCCCCGTCCCCCCCACCCACCCACACACTCACACATACACACATCCACACACATATACTCACACACACACACACACACACACACACACACACACACACACAGCATCTAACTTGAATGTTTCAGAAGCGTTTTTGGAAAAAAGCAAGTTTACCTGGCCCACCTGCTCAACCAGGAAGGCCACGTCATGTTGGGATTTCCAGCCAACCAGTGAGAGCGGAAAATTCACGGAGACATCTTGGTTAGTTTTAGTTGAGTGTCAAGTTCAAAGTCAGTTGCTTGTGTAGTCTCTCTCTCTCTCTCTCTCCTCTCTCTCTCTCTCTCTCTCTCTCTCTCTCTCTCTCTCTCTCTCTCAAAAAAAAAAAAAAAAAAAAAAAAAAAAAGAAAAAAAAAGTGTGCTGGCTCATGCTTAGTCCAGGGGTTTAAGTGTGAGGCATGGGCAAAGACTGAATTTCAAATATTGTGTGCCATTGTGAGCAAACTCCAGGACTCTGGTATGGATGCCAGCCATGTGTGGGACGAACACAGGGCGCTGGGCTACATCACTGAGGACAATGCCAACAGTGACCAGCAGGACAATGCAGGAACTCAGTGTGAAGGCCCCGTTATCGTTGAACTTGCAGATACAGCCAGCCACCACGTCATCATGCCTGTCACCACGGAGTCCGCATCACTGTGTGATTCACAGTCCTGTGAGGTCAACAGTGATGTCACAGAGACTGCCAGTGACACTGACCGCACTACCCCAGAGATAACAACCACCAGTGACACTGACCCCACTACCCCAGAGATAACAACCACCAGTGACACTGACCCCACTACCCCAGAGATAACAGCTACCAGTGACACTGACCCCACTACCCCAGAGATAACAACTACCAGTGACACTGACCCACTACCCCAGAGATAACAACTACCAGTGACACTGACCCCACCACCAAGAGATAACAACTACCAGTGACACTGACCCCACTACCCCAGAGATAACAACTACCAGTGACACTGACCCCACTACCCCAGAGATAACAACTACCAGTGACACTGACCCCACTACCCCAGAGATAACAACCACCAGTGACACTGACCCCACTACCCCAGAGATAAGCACAATTACCAGTGACACTGATCTCACTACCCCAGAGATAAGCACAATTACCAGTGACACTGATCTCACTACCCCAGAGATAAACACAATTACCAGTGACACTGATCTCACTACCCCAGAGATAAACACAATTACCGGTGACACTGACCACACTATCCCGGAGATCAGAACAATTACCAGTGACACTGACCACACTATCCCGGAGATCAGAACAATTACCAGTGACACTGACCACAGTATCCCGGAGATCAGAACAATTACCAGTGACACTGACCACACTATCCCGGAGATCAGAACAACTACTAGTCAGACTGACACAACCACCACAGAGGAGACCACTGCTGACAACACAGACCCCACCACCACCAATGCCAGTACAAGCACAGAAGCTAAACACTGCATCCAGTGCTCTCTCTTTCTTTCACTGCATCTGTCTGTATATCTTGCATCAAAAGCCTTGATGCAGATATTAAAACTCAGACTGACAGCAAACTGAGGATCTTAAAACAGGCGATGCAGGAGAAAATTGACAGTCTGCAAGATGAGTGCAACACACTACGCAATCAGCTGAAAGAACAAACAAAAGCTGATGACAGTGTGTCTGACCGTCAAAAGCACCTCTTGAAATCAGCACGTGACTGTCAACACCATAGCACGTCCCATTGTAAAGTCATCAAAAAAGTCAACGCAGCCAGAACTAAAACAACTGGAACAATCTAGCGACGTGTGTACTAAGCATAGTGGTGTTACGGCTGACAAAGAACGGACTGTCACTCACGCTGTGACCGACTCCGTCACTGTCACCAACAACAAACCAGCTTTGACAGACAGCAGACTGACTCCATCCCTGTCATAGGTAATACCACAGCAGTCTCTGACCGACAGCTTAATCAAACTACCCCAAAGTTCAGGATCCGTCTTCCCCCGAAAGGCAAAAAATTGTCAACTTCATTGTGGGGGATTCTAACCTTCAGTATATTGACCGACAGAGACTGGACAGGACGGGGCTCACCCATGTACGCACAATGCCTGGGGCGAAGGTGACTGACGTTACTGCTGCCCTCAGAGATTGTGCAGTACGAGAGGATGTGCAGCGGGTGGCATTGCATGTGGGGGGGGGGGGGGGGGGGGAAACGATCTTCACAGACACTACTCTGTAGACACGCTACAGCAGGACTTTGGTCACCTTCTGGGACAGGTGAAAAGAGTTTTTCCTGCTGCCAAAATTGCTGTCTCTGCCCTACTTGCTAGAAAACCTATTCCTTTGAAATTAATTAATTTCATGAATAAGGAACTGCATGTCCTATGTACAGAAAGAAGTGCATGTTTTTTGTTTGAAACAAATTTCGTTGACCAAAATCTTAGGATCGTTCAAAGCTATTTCACATCGAATGGTATTCACCTGTCTGCCAGTGGCTTATCGCTCTGGTTACGGCAAATCATTCAGTTTCTGGCACTCCGTGTGAACCGGCCTCCACGGAATACGGGTAATGGGGCAAACCCAGAGCTGTGTCAGGAACGGCCCATTGCAACAAACATACCAGACCACAATCTTCAAAATTAAAAGAAAACCAAGTCAAGCAGCCTGTCCCTATTGAGTTCTGTCGGAGTGTGCAGCCCATGTACCCCCAGTCAGTAGGAAATCGTCCTGATTCCTGTCCTACAAATTCACCCCCCAGAGACAGTTCAACGTAGTTCAAACAATCACTTGGACAATGCTCCTGAAAGTGTCCACCAGAAATCCAATTGTTCTTCTTCTAATGAAACCTTTTCCCACCATGCAATGCCACCCATGCCGTACTTTAACAGACCTCCCATTACATCAATGCCGATGTTTCCGCCCATGTGGCCTTTCTCCCCCTTCCCTCCTCTGCCTTTCAATCCTTGGACACAAATGCATCCTTATCTCCCCCCCCCCTGCTTAACAGAAATTCCGGTATCTGGAATTCAGATAACAGCTTGCTGCCTTGCCTTCCAAACGCAGGCCTGAGCCCTTGCCTACCCTTCCTCCCGCCCCCGCCCAAATTTACCCATCCCCTGCCTCTCAGCTCCACCCCCTCCCCCTCCCCCCCCCAGCCGTGTCTTCTTTCCCTCCTGCTTGCTCCGTCTCACCTCCATCTTCCCACCACGCGCTGACTCCCCTACCCTCCCTCTCTCCCCCCCCCCCCCCAACCCTGTGAGTCTTGTTCCCCCCTGTATTGCTGAGTTACTGTGGATGACTGTACTACTGTGACCCGGACAGCTTGAAAGCGACATTTTTCTTGGTTGGTCATACTTTCCTGAATATTGTTATCATACACATACTTGGATTGTCCTTTGGACTGAACTTCATTGCCCTGCTTTTTGGACTTTGTGTGTTCTTGGATATTTTATAATTGCTGATTTTATATTTTTATTGTTGTTGTAGCAGTATATCTATTTTGTTTTATTGCACAGGACTTTGCTCTAGAATTAATACATGGACCCATTGTAATGTGCCATTAATACTGATACTGGATTACGCTTTGGTCACCTAAATGTTTATCATCTGCCAAATAAGATTCATGATGTCTGTTTTCTTCTTCTTAACGAATCCCCTTCTATTCATCTGCTTGGTCTTAGTGAAACTCGCCTTGACTCCCGTTTCACTGATACGCTTTATCCATAACTAACTATAACTTTGTCCAATGCGATGCACATCACTCTGGTGAAACAGGACTTGGAATATACATTCATCAATGCATCGCTCACTGTACAAAGAGGCGACGTGACCTTGAGGGTTGAATGCATGTGGCTGCAGGTAAAACCCTCCAACTCAGCCCCTCTTCTAGCTGGATATATGTATAGGAATCCCGCTGCCACCTTCCCCTGGTATGACAACTTTGTACGCATGATGGATGATGTATATAAGAGCTATCTAAATGTCATTCTTCTCGGTGATTTTAACATTGATCTGTTAAAACGGCAGCCTGCCTGGGATGCGACCACCATACTCTTTGGCTTGCATCAGCTTATTCATAATCCAACTAGAATCGCAAAGACATCTTCTACATTGCTGGGGCCATATCTACACGAACAACAACAAAGCCATGGTACCGAATATAACTGTGGGCAACAAAAGCATAAGCGACCACTGTCTCATTTTGTGCACTTGGTCTTGTAAACTTCCAAAGCAACAGAATAAGGGCCACACAACCATTCAATATCGCTGCTTCAAAAATTTCAGTAAGGATGAATTTTTTCCTCGACTTAAACTAAGCTCCATTCTACAGTGTACTCAATTACACAGATCCAAATGAAGCGTATAATACCTGGTATATTTTTCTCTCAATCGTTAATAAACATGCTCCACTTAGAAGAAAAGGGTAAAACACAGAGTACTTACCAGCTGGCTGACAAAAGACATTATTATAGAAATGGTACTAAGGGATGCACTTAAAACCGCAAAAAAGTAGATGAATATAAAAAGCTGAGAAACAGGATATCAGATCTAGTTAGAAAATCAAAATCTGAGCATTTTAGGAAACTGATAAATGCAAACAGGGATACAGCATCATTGTGGCGAGCTGTTAATGAAATAACTGACAGTCAAAAAAGAAATCAGATAATACTGCGACTATTTGGTCTGCTAACAGTTTCAACAATCATTTCCTTCAGTTAACGGAATCAGTACAGACGGCTGCTAATGTTACATTTTTTAATCGATATGAGACTCCAGCTGTTCTCCAATCGTTTTGTAAAGAACGATTAAATACAAGAGATTCATTTAGCATCCCCTTGCTTGCTATTAATGAAGTTGGTTCCTTAATTTCAAAACTTAAAAATAAAAAAGCAATGGTCCAGATAACTTAAATGCTTCTATACTCAAGCTTGCTCTACCTTACATTGTTGATACCCTTACGTATGTTTATAATTTGTGCATTGATCAGAATGTCTTCCCATGTGGTCTAAAGGCTGCAAAAGTCATTCCCTTACCCAAACCAAGAGATCGCACTGAATTAAACAATTTTAGACCAATATCTCTTTTATCCATTGTATCGAAACCTATTGAGATGCATGTTCACAAACACCTAACTAAACATATGGAACATCACAAACTGTCCACCCATTTCAGTCAGGCTTTCGTCGAAATCACTCATGCCACACGGCCTTAACACGCCTCTGTGATACATGGCTATCAGCCATCAACGAAAGAAAACTCACTGGAACTGTTTTTTTCTCGATTTTAGAAAGCCTTTGATCTTGTAGACCACAACATATTATTAAAAAAATTTACTGCATATGTTCAAAATCCGGCAGTAGTCACCTTCTTTCAGTCATATCTTGAAAACAGGACCCAGCGTGTTTACTTAAACGGTACTTATTCTTCTGAAGGAATAGTGAGCTGTGGTATTCCACAAGGCTCTGTCCTTGGACCTCTTCTCTTCTGTATTTTCATAAATGACCTACCGATGCACATATCTCACAATGATGTCATCTGTGATCTGTTCGCTGACGATAGCTCTCTTCACTGTAGTGATACAAACATCATATCTGTACAAATATCGTTACAACAAAGTATAACGGATGTCTTAGAATGGTGCAACCAAAACTGAATGGTCCTTAATCCGCACAAAAACAAAATGTATGGTCCTAACATCGAGACAGAAACATCAACGACAGCATCTTATGTTGAGCCTAAAAATGAGTGAAATCTTGATCGAGCAGGTTACCGAACATTGTGTCTTAGGCGTGACCATCAATGAGAATTTTAAATGGCAATCACATATAAATCATGTGTTTGCAAACAGTTGGCTCGCAATTTGTTTTTTACTCCATAAACTCAGTTATTATGTTGAACCACACATCCGGAAATTATTTTTTGAAGCCCATTGCCTTTCTCACATCAACTATGCGTCCACTGTCTGGAGTGGTGCCGGTGAAAATCACATAAAAAAGATCAACTCTATGTATAGACGGGGAATTAAGCTGATTCTTCCGACAAGTCTATCGACCACGAGCAAATTCGCAAAACTAATGATGTTTCCACTGCAGAGCCAACTGACCTATAATAAGGCAGTACTAATGTTTAAAGTCCATGCAAACATGGCGCCAACATATCTTGCTGAGTTTATCCAAATGGCAACAATGCGATATGATTCAAATAATTACATTTTACCACGTGTCCGCATTGATTTGTTCAAATCTAGTTTTGCATTTTTTGGGGTCCATCTGTGTGGAACTCTCTTCCTCTGTCTGCCAAAACATGTCAATCACTGCCGTCCTTCAAATCAGCAATACTTAAACATTTACTTGAACAATAAATCTAACCTTTTGACCATAGTCTCAACGCCCTACTTTTATGCTTGCCTCTGTATTAGCTAATGAAAATGTGTGTGTGTGTGTGTGTGTGTGTGTGTGTGTGGTGTGTGTGTGTGTGTGTGTGTGTGCGCGTGCGTGCATGTATGTGTGAGCGTGTGCGTGCATGTGAACGCGCACGCGTACGTGTCTGATTGTGTTTGTGTATTTTTTTTTTTTTTTTATTATTATTCCTATTACTATTGTTATTGTTATTATTATAATGTTGCTATATTCTTCATTGTTTTTCTGCCATTATTAATGTGTGCAGTTTGTTTAGTTGAATGTTGTAGAATAGCAAGGACATTTTTGACTCTCTCTCTCTCTCTCTCTCTCTCTCTCTCTCTCTCTCTCTCTCTCTCTCTGATTGTGTGCTTTTCGGTAATAGACAGACAGAGAAACAGACACATACATGCATACGTACATACATAATAACATACATACACACGTACATACATACATATACTCAGAGGCATAAAAAAACGCGAAAAAACAGAGACAGTGCAGGATTGTTCCCATTGTGAACAGGACGTAAGCAATGTCGATGGCACGTGCAACATTAGCAGTGCGTGGTGTCTTGGCCGGTTGTCACCTCGTAACAGTGGGTGAATGTTGCCGGGTCAGCGTTTTTGGCACGAGGAGTGCATTTGCCATGTGGACTACCTACGCCACGTGCATCAATGTGAATTGCAATTCAATGTGGCCCCGATTGTGGGGCTATAAATTTTCCAACCCCCCAAAAGTACAAATTATCCCTTCCAGCGCGTCAACATAATGCCGAGACTTTCCCGTCAAGATCATTGCATAGCAATGGGGCAACGGCAGGCCGGGGTTCCAATGAGGCAGGTCGCTATCGCATTCAGAGTCCACATTTCCACCATCTACCGCCTTCTGGACCGCTTTCAAGCAAGAAACACCACTGATGACAGACCGAGAAGCGGCAGACCGAGGGTCACCACAGCAGCCCAAGACCGCCATCTTCTGCGTCAGCATCGACGGGAGCCTTACCAAACCGCTGCCAACACAGCCAGGAACACCGTCGGCAACCATGGCAGGCCAATCAGCAGCAGGACCGTGCGTCGCCGACTGAACACAGTTGGTCTCCAATGCAGGCGTCCAGCCCGGCGACCTATCCTGACACTCCAGCATCGCCAGAACCGTCTGCAGTGGGCACAGATCCACGTGCATTGGCGCCATCGGGACTGGGGCCGAGTCCTCTTCAGTGACGGAAGCCGGTTCTGCGTCGACCCAGGCGATGGCCGCATCCGGATCTGGAGAAGAGGGGGGAACGCTTCACGGATGCCAACATCACCGAAAGGGACCCATGGGTGGTGAAAGCATCATGATCTGGGGGGCTATCGGCATGAATCGCCGTATTGGGCCAGTCATCTTCCAGAATGTGGGTCCAGGACGTGGTAACGGGGTCACTGCTGTTCATTACATCGACCAAGTTCTGAGGCCCCACGTCCTGCCGCATTTCCAGCGGCATCCACAGAACCTGTTTCAGCAGGACAACGCAAGGCCGCACACTGCCCGTGCTACGCAGAACTTCCTGAGGCAGAACAACATCAATCTGCTGCCTCACCCAGCCCGTTCTCCCCGACCTTAACCCAATAGAGCATTTCTGGGATGCCCTTCAGAGGCAGTTGAACCAGCTCAACCCCAGACCCCAGACAGCAGCTCAGCTTTCTGTCGCTGTGGCCAGGGTGGTGGCAAGTCCCCCAGAGGCAGACCAACACTCTGGTGCGCTCGATGTACCGCAGGTACACAGCTGTGATCAATGCTCGAGGTGGTCACACCAGATACTGACATTCTGCTGTTAACACAGGGTCAAGGTCAAGTTCATGTGACCTTATTTTCTACCAGAATGAACTTTAAAAGGACACTTTTGCGGTGTTTGATTGCTTTTAAGCACTTTCTATTCCCAGTTCAAAGGAATCGTTGGCCAAATTAAATCAAAATTT
>JADBJO010036682.1:0-2500 GCA_016801955.1 Conus betulinus | reverse complement strand
GACAATGTCACAGACTCGTTTCCTCCAACTCCACTGGTCATCTGTGATGCACAGACAAAAGATAATGTGGAAACATCGCTCAAGTCAGGTGATTCCATCCCTCTACCATCGATGGCCTCTCCCCTCACTAACTCAGGAACCCCAATTACCTGCCAGCTCCAACACATCCCATGCCACACTCCCTCCCTCATCCGCCCCAGACAGCATGGAATCGCCACCTGCATACCGCCAGTCTCCAGCCATCAACAGCCCTTCATCCCCAGTTGACATTTCTCACTTCTCAGTCCCTTCCTCCACCCAGCAAAATACTGACCCCCCCATCTGATCCTCCCACGCCCACCCGTGTGTTTTAGAACAGTGTGTATTTTCACCCTCCCCCTACCAGTACTGACCCTCTGTCTGCTACCCATTTATCGACACGCTGTCCCCCCAGAGTGCCAGCTCTCAGCATCTGATTTCCCCCACACTCTCTCAACTAGCAAGCATGGCCGTTATATCACACACCTTCAAGAACAGCTATCTCAGCCACATGCACTATCTTCAACATGCAGCAAGACATACAAACACTGAAAATAAGCTTGAACACACATCCCAGCAAGTTGAACGGAACACTCAGAACACGGGTGATATGGAGATTAGGGTGAAAAATTCCATAAAGTCATTAAATCAAGATCTTTCACAACAAATCAAACAAGTACAGGATGAACACACATATCTGCAACATCAGATGAAAAAATGCCACAAGCAGACTGCATCATTCAAAGACAGTCAAAACAACATCAATACTGACATTAGGAAACAAGTGCATGCACTCAAACCAATCAATTAACCAACACAACAATCACAACCAAGCAGTCCAGATACACAGTGACACTTCAACTACATCATCTACACAGATTGAATATGCTGTGGAAACATCAAATACAAAAGTGTGCTGTCAGACAGTTCTACAGAGCAAAACACAGGCTTCATCTGTTCCATCAACGAAATCTTTACACAACAAGAACAAACCAGACACAAAACACAATGACAGAAATCCCCACTGCCATCAGCAAACAGAATCCAAACACCCCACCTCCTTTAGCTATCTTACGACAAAAGACAATCCCAGAAACTTGTAACATGCTGCTATTAGGAGACTCTGTGTTACAGGGGATAATGAGAAGGAAATGTCCACAGAGTGCTTCAGGGTGAAAAATCTGTCAGTGCCTGGCCTGACAGTCAATCAGCTGTGTCAATGGCTGAAATCACAGCCCCCATCACCCCACATCCAACAGGTCACTTTCCAAGTGGGGATCAACAGCTGTGACGAAAGGCCAGTGCCTGTAGCAGACTGGGTTGAGTTAATCCACCTACTCAGGCAAGCGTTCCCCTGTGCTTCACTGCAGGCCTCCTCCATTCTTCCTCCCCTTTGTCACACCCCCTCTTAAGGACATGGCGTCACGATCCACGGCCAATCTTCGCCTCTCCTGCCGTCAAAAGGGGATCAGTTACCTAGATAACACCCCTTCCTTCCTCGCCAGATCTGGGGCGCCAAAGAAAGCCGTGTACCAAGACAGACTACATCCCCAGTTCATATGGCTGCAAAGTCCTTGCCTCCAATATCTGTCCCACTAATAACCACAAGACCCAACCCTCCAACTACATCAGGCCCACCACACAAAAAGAGCAAGAAGGACCGTCTTGCAACACAAGACGCCCCAGTGACCACTAACAGTCCACCTAGTTATGACCATGAAACTGATTTCCCAGCGAAATACTCCCCAAAATCCCAGCTCTCGCAGTGTGTATAATATACTAGGTCGGCATCAACGCCCTACACAAAGCAACCCCTTCTACACAATCCCCCACCCACATATTTCCTTTTCTTCCTCAGTGATTAGAAAGGATAAACAGCAATGTAAAGAGTACAGAAACGTGACTTGCACCCTCCACCCACACAACACATCACCCCCTTCCATGTCCAAACCACACACTAGCAGCGACCAACACACCCCACCTCCAAACACATCTCAGCTGCAACCTCACAACGCATCTGGGCTACAATTTCCCAGCACAGCACAACTACCACCCTCTAATACCCCATACAATCCACCAAACTCAAGACAATTCCCACCTTACACTTCACAATACAACACTCCTGCCACCACCTAACACATTACACTTCCAACCCCCTCCCCCCAACCATCACACACATCCCACAGCAGTCAGCGCAACCCCCTAGCCCCGCTACATCCATTTGTTTGTTCAGTTGCTGAACACAATGACTGCTCAGTTCCTGTCACAGCAACAGCAACCAGCTCCTCTTCCCATGTCCTCGTTTAAATTAAATTAACACGTCGCCTGTATGATTCCTCGTATATCCTTGCTTCATCACCGTCTCTGCATATGTTTGGCTTCACTTATGAGACACATTTTTTTCGCTTGTTTTTCTTGGGCTTCGTGGGCTTCTTTTCTCTTATGCCGTATGGCCGAACGCAAAGAGCAACGAGAAACATTG
>JADBJO010036681.1:5000-10702 GCA_016801955.1 Conus betulinus | reverse complement strand
CGTGAACCCAAAGACCTCCTGCAGGGTGAACTGGCAGACAGCTCACGACTGACCAGACGCTGGCGCCTTAGCTACAAAGGATGACATGAAACTGTGCATCATCAACGTCAGTACGTGAGCAAGCTGTGCAGAAGACCACGCAGCCTGACGCCTTGCCATCAGACAGGGCGTACAGACAGCACAGGAGGAAGAAAAGGCAACGACAGCTGGAGTTCACGTGCAGCAAAGGCAACAGAGATTGCCACTCGCGAGTCGGATTGTACAGCCACTAGCGAAAGTGCATATAAACCCAGCATACGAATGCTACACCATCGTCTTCCAAAGACAGAAGGACGCTGTAGAAAGATAGATAGATGGATAGATAGATAGATAGATAGATAGATAGATAGATAGATAGATAGATATATAGATAGATAGATTAGAAGAGACCAAACATTACGACTACCAGATCGAAACAGGCCACTCGGCTAGTGATAGACCAAATATTATTGTCAAGAATTATACTTTTAAGAGAGAGAGAGAGAGAGAGAGAGAGAGAGAGAGAGAGAGAGACAGAGAGACAGAGAGAGACAGAGAGAGAGAACGTTGAATCCAAGAAGATCAGTGATTTCCTGTTCTTGGTGTTCATTGTCCTGAACGTTGTTTGTCTTGTCTGAAGAAGGTTTACGAGGTCGAAACGCGTTGTGTTTTGTCTTGTAAGTTATTTTTCCATGGAAACTGGCTGGTGGAGGTGATTAAATTACACACACACACACACACACACACACACACACACACACGCGCACACGCACACACACACACACACACACACACACATCTCTCTCTCTCTCTCTCTCTCTCTCTCTCTATATATATATATATATATATATATACATACATATATATATAATATACATACATATATATATATATATATATATATATATATATATATAGATATATATATATATATATATATATAAATGCTCAACAATTAAGTAGTGGGGGAAAACAAGTGCAGGCTGACAATTCTTCAGTTATAATAATGACTTCACAAAGATTTGAACTTTTAGAGAAAAAAAAATCGTGATGAAGAAAATGGGGCAAATATATTATAAATATGAGAAACCCTTCACTAGCTGCCTGAGGGAACCATCGTGATCCCTTCTGAAGGCAGATCTATTTGTCTTGCCTGCTCCTAGGCCTTTCGTCTGCTGGATCGGACTCATCAGGGAGACACGGCTGATGGTGTCTGCGCTCCTGGTGTCAAATAGAGACACACCACAGTCCATAATTCTGCGATGTTCTCACCACAAAGGGTTCAAAAAAGAATCCAACAACATCCCAAAGCAGCCAGTGAAGGATAGTAAAATGGAAAAAAAAAATGGAATAAAAATAAAGTGTGGGGAGGGAAAAAAATTGCTGATATATATATATATATATATATATATATATATATATATATATATATATATAGAGAGAGAGAGAGAGAGAGAGAGAGAGAGAGAGAGAGAGAGAGAGAGAGAGAGAGATTCCCTCTTCACTTTTTGAAGGACCCCTGCAAGATTGCCAAAGGGAATGAAATGCGTGAAAGATTTTATTGTTCCATGAGACTGAAAATGCATTCCTTACATAAACCCGTGGATCAGGTTTGATAAAAATGGCACATTTCATCAGCCACCATGATGAATTGTTTAGTATCGCGGACTCTCGGATGAAAGATCGTGGCCTGACTTTGCCACGGGCTCAGTTGCAAAGACTGGGACCAAACATTCAAGTCTTACCCACTTAGTGGATGTATCTCTGAAAGTGTTGCCTACATTCCAAAACAACACTGCAGGTGTCTATGTTTCTCAGGCCTGGTTGACACCGGGATATATTGTGAAAGTAAACATAGAGCACAGTCCTTACATCCAGCCTCAGACCTGATTAGAAATCTGCAATTAATCAGTATCATAAGTTTAAAAGAAAGCCTCAAATTGTGAGGCCCTTCATGCCCCTGCTCTCATGGTGACCTCAATTTCGATCGCCTCCCCACGTCTAGGCCTTTGTTTGATCCTGTCTGGGTAAATGGTATCGGCAAATGCTCGGAGCTGCCTTTTGAAGGACATGACGGCGTCCTCTTGAGGGTGAGCTCACTCGCGGCAGCTCCACGGTTAGGTAGCATCCTCTCTCTCTCTCTCTCTCTCTCTCTCTCTCTCTCTCTCTCTCTTTCTTTTTTTTTCTCACACACACACACATAGAGAGAGAGAGAGAGAGAGAGAGAGAGAGAGAGAGAGAGAGAGAGAGACAGACAGAGACAGAGATAGAGAGAGAGAGAGTCACACACACACACACACACACACACACACACACACACAACAAACACACGACCACGCACGTACGCACACACACACACACACACACACACACACACACACACACACACACATACACACACACACACACACATTTACGTGCGCACGCGCGCGCGAAATGTAAAAGCCCTTCACATGACTGCTTTAGCGTGCGATGGTGTCTATTCGCACATATCTGGGAGTATGATCAGTAAATGTGTTTTGGGGATGTGCTTGCTTTTGTGCAAAGAACGGTGATAACTGATATAAGCTGGGTGCCCTGGCATGCGGACATTCCTTAGCTTCATTGTGTAATTCATTTAACGTATAGCAGATGAATGGCAGAATGAAGCTGTGCAAACTAAATATTCAAATGAAGTTCAATAGTCAGTTTAATTAGCGTTTTTAATGGCAGGATGAATACTGATATTTTTCACCAACAATCATTTAAATATCTGACCAGATAAGGCTTTTTTTTTAATCAAAATGAACCGTTAGTGTGGTGTTTGTCAGGTTAGCTAACTGTGTGTGATTTTTGGCCGAACACATAGGAACAAATAAACCTTTGCTTTACCATGAATGGATGTTAATAAAGGATTGATAAACAAACTTAGCATATGTCAACTGAATCACTGTGCTGTCTACCTTCAATCTTATGGGTAAGCGTTATGGCATACATAACGGAGGATCCCAGCTTAGAATGGGAGTACCTTGTTCATAGTGATGATGACGATCGTTCGTGGTATGACCTGTACAGACCATATAGAAAAGCATACAAACTTATTGATAAAATCGGTTATCCTGCTGTGCTTGTGTTTGGTTTCTTCGGAAATCTTATGATCCTTCTAATCATGAATCGTCTTCCTGGATCTAGTTACAGTGTGTGTTGTTTTCAGGTTCTGGCATGTTCTGACCTTGTGGTGTTGATAGTGGGTCCACTAGACTCTTGGCTTGAAGCAGAATTTGATGTGCCGAGAATCAAAACTCTGGGTACTTGGCCATGTAAGGTGGAAAAAGTGATGACATATACGTCGTCTCCTTTGTCATCATGGCTGCTTGTAACGCTCAGCATGCAAAGAGCCGCCTCTGTACTGTGGCCCCATTACGTCAAAGCTGTGTGGACTAAGGGAACGTCACGAGCTATTGTTGGTGTGGTAATTTTGGGTACCTTTCTGATCAACTGTCACTTTCTCTATGGATATGATCGTGATGCCAAGCATTGTCCAAACTCGTGTTGTCGTGAAGCTGTATCAGAAAAATACGAGTGGTTTAGGGACGAGATTTGGCCTTGGGTGTTCTTAGTTCAATTATGTTTTCTGCCATCCATCCTGTTGGTATTTAGCAACAGCATTATTCTCAGGAAACTCGTTGGACCAAGTGGAAAAGACCTGCACCTCCCTGTACAACATTCAACAGAGAATTCCCAGACGACAGAAGGCGTTGTCAATGAGTGTGACCCTTATATGTATCTCTGTTTCTTTTATTCTCCTGACAACACCCATATCAGTTAAACTGATTCTGCCATCTGTTGATAAAGACGACCCAATTGAGTATGGAACATACAAATTATTTTCGAGCCTCAGTCGTGTCCTGTGGTACAGCAATAGCGCCGTCAACTTCTACTTGTACTGTCTAACTGGTCGAAAATTTAGAGCAGAGTTTCAAAACATAATCATTCGGGTTGTGAATAAACAACATATGAAAGAAAACAGTCGAAAGGGAGCTGTTACTGAAGGTGACTTTTAGCATTTCATCGACTGTTGAATGATAAAGAGGTACCATAAGTGGTATAGACACACTGATGTGTTAGCACACACACACGCCTTTTTTTTTTTTTGCTTGAAAAGTGACATGAAGCTACACATAACTGTGTAAGCAAACGCAGGCACAGTCGGCTTCAATGTAAGGACAATAATGAATGATTGTGCATTGATAAGAATTTGACTCAGAAACCTGATAGCTAAGTGTATGCTAGTTTGAAGTATTTATGCATTGTTTCAAATGATAGACACACACAAAAAAACAAAAAAAAAAAAATAAAACAAAACAAAAACAAAAAAAAAAGCAAACAACGAAAAGAAAAAAACAAACAAACAAAAAAAAACAGAAGCTTTCCGTACAACTCACCACTACCCTCTCCTCCACACACTCACTCTCTCTCACACACACACACACACACACACACACACACACACACACACACACACACACACACACACACACACACACACACACACAAGCATTCCTCGCTATCATTTTTTTTTTCTCAATCAATCAGTTTTCTCTGTTCTCTCTTAATTTTATTCTATCATTTCCTTTCATTTTCTGTTTTTGCAAGACTATTTCGAGGGTTTGACTGCCACAGCCCAGTGTCTCACTTTTTTGTCCATTTTCATTTTTTTTTTTTACTCTGCACTATATTTCCCCATATGATCTTTTCACATAGTGAACATCTTTTAGTCATGGTATTGATTTTTGATCAGTTATCGATAAAACCAAAACCTAGTATCTCCAAATGTAGGAGTAGCTTTCCCCCCTAAAAGCCATTAACTCTACATGTTATGTTCTGCCCAGTTTGTATGAGCAGCACTTTTCACACACAGTGACTACCAGATCCCTGTATCTTGAACAAAGGGATTGTGGCTGTCAGTATTTCCTAAGTACATATTAAAAAAAAAAAAAAAAAAACTATTTGAAACACAAGTTCAGCCAGTACCTCTATATGGATCCGAAATATGGAGCTTGAATAATAATCAGAAATTGGAAAGGTACATTTATTTGCTATGAAAAAAAATGCATGTTGCTCAAAAGACTCCTAATGATTTTATATACGGAGAAACTTGGAAGATATCCTATTGACTTAAAACGATTACACGAAAACCATCTGGTACTGGTTAAAAGTAGTTCAAATGAATGTTAGCAGACAACCTGCTCTGGCTTATCAGATTATGTATATACTTGATCAGAGAGGTAAACAAACATGGGCAGGTAGCACACGTAAACGTTTATGTAATTGTGATTTTTATTATGCATGGATGAATCAGAGTGTCTGGTGTGCAAAACTGTTTGTGGATTGTTTCAAGCAACGTGTGATAGATTGTAAGTGGCAGGACTGGGAGTGCCACATTCGGAATAGTGACAGATTTTCACTGTACAAACTGTTGAAGTCAATCATTTGATTCAACCATACGTTTCTTGGTCTTTGTGTAGTTTTGTAAGAGCAGCATTAACCAAGTTTAGGTTTGGCGCATCTGACATCGCCGTGCGCTCCCAGAGATTTGAATACGGTGCAAATGGAGCTGCCATATGTCGCTTGTGTAGTTCAGCGATACAGGATGAAATTCATTTTGTGTTTAGCTGTCCAGTGTTTAAAATGACCTAAGAAGT
>JADBJO010036680.1:2500-10704 GCA_016801955.1 Conus betulinus | reverse complement strand
TTACTTACACAGCAGAGATGTTTCTGTCGCAGGTTGAACGCCATTCTCAACTTCGCCCACTTCTCCGCACTGAGGGGAGCGGCGGACGATGATGCTGTGGACCGTCTCAGCACCTGTACGTGCGTGGTGTCGGGCGGTCAGTACGTGGGCAACCCCATCGAGTGCCTGATGCCCGCCAACTTCCCGGGCACCCACATCACCTACACCCGGTCCTACTGCTGGGTGAAGAAACACTTACTACATCCCCCTGGACCAGACCATCCCCTCGGAGTCGGTCCGGCGTGAATCGCAGGAGCTGAGCTACTACCAGTGGACGCCCGTCATCCTCATGTTCATGGCCTTGCTCTTCAAGTTCCCCTGCTTCTTCTGGAGGCTGTCAATACCGCGTCCGCCATCAACCTGGACAAGATCGTCTCCACGACGGCGGCCATCGACACAGGGCTCCCCCGGAGAAGAGGAAGGAGACGGTGCACCACATCGCCCAGTACATAGACCCGCTGGCTGGAGGCTCACCGCAAGTACCACGCCAACGCCTTCCTCCTCCGCTTCCGCCGACGGTTGTCGAAGCTGTTCTGCCTGTTCACGAAGCGGGAGGGCACCTACCTCACCAGGCTGTACGTCTTCGTGAAGCTTCTGTACGTGGTCAACGCCGTCAGCCAGTTCTTCCTGCTCAACTCGTTCATGGGGGGCTGGTACGGCCTGTACGGGTGGAAATCCTCCGCAGTCTGGCCACGGACAGTGAGTGGACGGAGTCGCCCCGCTTTCCCAGGGCCACCCTGTGCGACGTGGACATTCGGCAGCTGCAGAACGTGCAGCGCTACACGGTGCAGTGCGTGCTGCCCGTCAACATGTACAACGAGAAAATCTTCCTCATCCTCTGGTTCTGGCTGCTGGGGGGGGGGCTGCCTCACCGCGGGCAGTTTCTTCGTCTGGGTGCGCCGTGTCTACTTCTTCAGGGAAAGCCGCCAGAGCTTCGTCCACAAACACCTGAGCGTCATGGGCGAGCTTCGTGGCGAGGACGACAGGACCCACGCCAGGAGGGTTCACGCAGAAGTACCTGAGTGATGACGGAGTATTCATCCTCCGACTCGTGGAAGTCAACTCTAACGACATTGTGCTGTCGGATCTCATCCGGGAGCTGTTTAAGATGTACCAGGACAATCCCCTGGGCAAAAAACACCCCAGAGCCCGCCAGCGGCAAGCCCGCCAGCGTTAAGGCCGCTAGTGCCAAGCCCGCCGACGATTGTATTCCAGTGTAATTTTTGAGGCCATTCAGTCTTACTGTGTAGGTCTCTCTCATTCGAATCTGTGTTTTCGTCCGTCAGTCCGGTGATGGGGAGAGAGAGAGAGAGAGAGGAGAGGGGGGGAGGGAGGAGAGAGAGAGAGAGAGAGAGAGAGAACACCACTATGTTACTTTTATCTAAATGAACGTTCAGCTGCAAAGCGGCGGCTTCACGCTGAAGACTCAAAACACTACACCGGAATACAGTCGGCGGGCTTGCCCAGCGGATTGTCCTGGTACATCTTCCACAGCTCCCGGATGAGATCCGACAGCACGATGTTGTTGTTGTTGTCGGGGAGAGAGAGAGAGGGAGAGAGAGAGAGAGAGCGAGAGAGAGAGAGAGAGAAGAGAGAGAGAGAGAGAGAGAGATTTGTTACATCATAATTGCCACGTCTAAGACTTCAGCGTATTAGCAAAAGAGGGAAAGAAAGAGAGCGACGGAGAGGTGAGGGGCGTGAATACTACATTGATTTGTGACATCAGTTGTACCCCCATCATTTTCTCTTTTATGAAGGGTTGGGAGGGGGCCGGGAGGAGGACGGGGTGGAGAGAGAATCCGGAAAAAGCTGAATGGTTTGCGATCATTGAACATTCGCATGTTTCATGAACTGCTCGGGAGATCGATCGAGATAGAGACAACGAAAGGGAGGCAGTATGACTGTTAAATGTGTATGCATTTGTTCGTTGTTGCATCTTTTCACAATAAAATGAGCTTTGAAATGGTTATCGCTGTGTGTGTGTGTGTGTGTGTGTGTGTGTGTGTGTGTGTGTGTGTGTGTGTGTGTGTGTGTGTGTGTGTGTGTGTGTGTGTGTGTGTGTGTGTGTCCCGACTGTCTGTCTATCTGCGTGCGTGTTCTTCGCGCGCGCGCGAGCATGTGAGCGTGCCTTTGAATATACATATTTGTGGGTCGGCATGCGTACATGTGTGCCGTAGGTGTGTGTGTTTGTGTCAATGTTTGAAATTTTTCTTCCAGAACGGGTTATCCAAGACTATATACAACGATCAACCATCATTTCTTTATATTACATTTAAACTGGTTCACTGTGAAGGTAGGAGTAGATTATAGCAAAAAAGAGATACCCCCCCCAAAAAAAAAAAAAAAAAAAAAAAAAAAAAAAACAGAAAAAAACCCACAAGAAAAAAAAACCCCAAAAGCAAACCAACAAACTACACACACACACACACGCGCGCGCGCGCACACACACACACACCCGCACGCACGCACGCACACGCACCCCCCCCCCCCAAAAAAAAAAAAAACAAATAAACAAACAAACAAGAAGACAAAACATAACAAGAAGAAGAAAGCCAACCCTAGTCATTAAATAAAAACTGTAGACAACACAATGGTGGACCAAAGACTATAATGATGGAAGAATTGTTCACCTGCACTTGTTTTCCCCCCACTACTTCATTGTTCAGCATTATATATATATATATATATATATATATATATATATATATATATATATATATATATATATATATATATATATATACTGAAGAAGCTTTTAAGCGAAATTTTTTATTGGAGAATATACAATTTAAAATGAAACTGTTTACTTCTGTGTTTTTTTATTTTTTTACACTCCAAGTTTTTACCCCACAAGTATATTTGGGAGGAGTGGTGACCAGCATTTTATTTGGACTGAATATTGAAGACTTATATTTTGCATATATATATATCTATGCGCCACCTAGAGGCAGGCAAGGAATAGATCGCCGCTATAATTGAGGGACATGTCTACAGCCACAGCGAATAAAACAGCCGCACGCGGCACTGTTAATGACCCAGAAGCAGTGAACATCTGTCAAGTCGTCAAGTAATTTACAAAAGAAGATCACCGAGGAGCTCCGGAGGGCGCCACCACGTCCGTCCCAACGACAGCCCCCATGGAACTCGCCGATACCGGTGACCCCGACGGAACCAAACCAAGGGCCACAGACGTGGAGAGGACATCGAAACTGAGGTCACCATGAGAGCAGGGCATGAAGGGCCACAGAATTTGAGACATTTTTTTTTATGCTGATCGATGACAATGAGGATGATGATGATTAAGATGATGCTACGGATTTCCATTTCGGTCTGAGACTACATGACAGGGCTGTACTCTACGCTTCCTTTCATAATATATCCCGGCGTCAACCAGGCCCGAGAGATACAGACACCTGCAGTGTTGGTCAGGAAATTTGAGCAACACTCTCAGAAACGCATCCATTAAGTGGATGAAACTCGACTGTGTGGTCCCAGTCTTCCCAACTGAGTCCGCAGCAAACTCAATCTGGGTAGGAGCCGGTCGGGGCAGAAAAAAACCCACATGACTCTGATGGGATTCGAAACCCACGACCTCCCAGCCGGGAGTCCGCGACGCTAACCACTCGCCAGAGAGAGAGAGAGAGAGAGAGAGAGAGAGAGAGAGAGAGAGAGAGAGAGAGAGAGAGAGAGATTTTTTGTTTTCAGTACAGTTAAGATGTAATTTGTTTCATTATTACAATTTCTGATTTTATTATTTTACTTATATATGTTAAAAGTTTCCCTGTTAAGTTTCTTTTATGATTTTTATGTCATTCAGATGTTACTTGTATATTTTCGTTTCTCATTAATTTATCAAGGTTTTTAAAATGTCAGTACAACAATCTGTTAATCTGACAGTGAATAACTCAGTCAGTGTGTGTGTGTGTGTGTGTGTGTGTGTGTGTGTGTGTGTGTGTGTGTGTGTGTGTGTGTGTGTGTGTTGTGTTGTGTGTGTGTGTGTGTGTGTGTGTGTGTGTGTGTGTGTGTGTGTGTGTGAGAGAGAGAGAGAGAGAGAGAGAGAGAGAGAGTATAGATGTAGAATGAATATGTATTTGACCAACACTAAAACCTGGTCTGCTGATCTAAACCTAGCCCTTGATGAAACAAAAAAATACAGACTAACCAGTGAAAACATAACCAAAGACAGAAATGCGATAACAAAATGCTCACGCTTGAACATGGGCACCATATATAGCTATGCGGAGCCTGGCGCTATCGAGATGATGCAATGGAAAATTAACAGTAGGCTCTTATGCAATGCACACATGGCAGGTACTACCCGCAATGGTGATGATAGGCAATGCTATCGACAGACAGTGTGCTAAGAAACGTATTGATAATAGTATGTAGGACTATTAGGAAAACAGCATTAATGACACTTAACTCTTATCAATACGCAATCGTTTGATCATATCAAACAGCAGTGAGTTTAACATAGAAATTAATACCGAACAGTAGTGAGTTTAACATAGAAATTAATACAGAACAGTAGTGAGTTTAAACACAGAAATTAATACCGAACAGTAGTGAGTTAAACATAGAAATTAATACCGAACAGTAGTGAGTTAAACATAGAAATTAATACCGAACAGTAGTGAGTTAAACATAGAAATTAATACCGAACAGTAGTGAGTTAAACATACCAATACCGAACAGTAGTGAGTTTAACATAGAAATTAATACCGATACGAACAGTAGTGAGTTTAACATAGAAATTAATAGCGAACAGTAGTGAGTTTAACATAGAAATTAATACCGAACAGTAGTGAGTTAAAAATAGAAATTAATACCGAACAGTAGTAGTGAGTTTAACACAGAAAATGATACTGCGCAGAATGAGCTGAACATCGCAAAATGTTGCATATTATCTCCAACATGATCGTTCAAATCATCAACTGCCATCACGTAACACCTCAACGCATTTTCAATGGACCACAGACAAGCGTCAGGGAACTTCTCTGTCATAGCACTCCACACATTAAGAAGCTTTTTTAAAAAGCACAACCAACCAAACTAAAACATCCCTCACCCTCTTTGCTGATACAAAATGATCACATCAGTTGTTGTCGTCGTCCTTGCAGCTAATCATTTCTTCTGTTTAAGGCTGATCGTTTCGGATTTACCGACATTTCCACCGTTCACATTCCCGTTCCCTCCCCCATGCCTCCCTCCCACTCCCCCCCTGTTCGTTTCACCCACCATCCCTCATATCTTCTCCCCCCCTTTCCATCCTATCCTCACTTCCCTCCCCTCATTCTCCGCCCTCCCCAACTTCTCTAGTCTTCCCCCTTCCCTGGTCTCCCTCCCCCCTCCCTGTTCTTATTCCCTTCCTCTGTCCTCAAGCCCAGCTGCTCCCCTACTCCCGTCCCCCTTCCTCTCCCCCATCCCCTTTCTCCCCCCCCCCCCCCCCCCCCCCCCTCACACCCCAGACTTTTGGCTCAGACTCGTTTCCAATCCCTCGAAGAACAAAAATGGGAGAGAAAAACAAACAAACAAACAAAACATCAGACTGAAGCAGGAACTATTACGTTACATCTGTAGTCTGACGCTCTCCCAACTAGGGTATTCCTGCTGACAGCAAGCAGGGTGCTCTACATCCATATTCACACCGGGGATAAAGCTTCACCTGCTTCGAAGCCACACGTTTGCATAAAGAATGCGACTAAAGCGACTTCCAAGCACGACAATGGTTCACTGTTAATCAGCCAAGTTTGTTCATGAATTAGCGAGTCAGGATTTGAGAAGATCAGACGAAGTCTGTGTGGATTTATACGAGCAGCAGCAGAGACAAATATGACACAGACAGACACATAAACAGTAACACGCGCGCGCGCGCGCGCACTCACACACACACACACACACACCACACACACACACACACACACACACACACACACACACCACACACACACACACACACACACACACACACACACACACACAGAGGGAGGGGGAGGAAGGGGGAGAGTGAGAGAGAAGAGAGAGAGAGAGTGTGTGGTGTGTGTGGTTTGTGTGTGTGTGTGTGTGTGTGTGTGTGTGTGTGGTGTGTGTGTGTGTGTGTGTGTGTGTGTGTGTGTCTTTTTTTCCACACTTTTGGTGTCCTAAATCCCCTTTAGGACGCCATCCACATGTGGATGGTTTCTTAGAGGTGGGGATGGTATCTTTAAATTATGGATGGTTTCGCGCACACGCACGTACACGTGCACAAGTACACGCACGTGTGTCTTTACATTTGTGTCAACTCTCTCTCTCTCTCTCTCTCTCTCTCTGTGTATACGTATATACTTTTTTTCCAAGTATCAAGATGTTTCTCTCCCTTCGTCTGTATGTCTCTCTGCTTTCTGAATTTTCTTCGTTCTTAAAACAAGATAAACACAAGAACTAAAAGAAATCAGAGAGAAAAAAAAAAGTATCCGACAGACTCAGGATAGAATCCGAAGGGAGAAAGGGGGGGGGGGGGGGGGGGGGGGGGGAGGAAGGAAAGGGGGGGGGAGGGGGGTGGCAGGCAGGGGAAAAGGTCAGTGTGGAACCCACGATGCATTCAACTCATAGTATCTTGGTCTCAGTCCGTCATTTGATTTCGTTTTCCTAAATCTTATTTGATGGATTTCTTTAATATCAAGCAATGACATAAAGATTCAGTTCACACGCTCTTTGGCTCTCCTCATTTATCCCCGCACTCGCGTGCACGTCCTCCTCCCTCCCCAACTTCTCCCGCCTCGTGCCTTCCCTGTCTCATCCCTATCACTCTTTCCCCCTCCAAGCACCCCTCAACAGCCTGTCCCAGTCAGGTTTCTACTGACAACCAGACCAGGAATGTAGAGAGACTGTGACTGTTTGAATGTCGTGAATATGGATCCGAAAGGCATGACAAAGTGCAGCAGAATGAGGTCAGTTGGTGAACAGTATGGCTACATGCCGATGTGTGACACATGCCAGTAAGACCACATGCCAATGCCGATGAGACCACATGCTGATGTGACCACATGCCGATAAGACCACATGTCGATAAGACCACATGCCAATGCTGATGTGACCACATGCTGATGTGACCACATGCCGATAAGACCACATGCCGATGTGACCACATGTCGTTGTGACTCAATGGCAAGTCTACCATTCTCTGGTAAAATATTGAAAATCATGGTCACAACGACACACGGGCAACGACGACACTTGGTCACAACGACACCTGGTCACAACGACATGACCCCTTCCGTAAACCATTGGAGTCAATATTCTACTGAAGAAGTCAATATTCTGTAGAATATTGACTCCAAAACCTGTAGAAAACTAAACGGTTCATTTTTTCTCCGGAGAAAAAAAAAGGACCGGGGAGTCATATTTCTACGGAGTCAATATTCTCCGTAACACCGGATCTTTTAAACAGAGACATTCAAGTAGCCCTCGCTAGAATAGAAAAAAAAAAAAAAAAACGAATGACGACGGTTCACCACAAAAGAAGACTTTGCAATCATGAAAGAAGACCCCCCCCCCCCCCCCCAAAAAAAAAAAAAAAAAAAAAAAAAAAAAAAAAAAAAAAAACAACCCAACCCTGACAACAAAATTTCATGGAGAAGGTTAGTGCGCTTGAGGGGAGGGTCTTTGAAATGGAAGCGCAGAGAGAACAGCAAAGACAATATAGATCAAAAACTGAAAAAAGAAGAACGAAAACCTACACAATATTACTAGGCAGCAGGAGATCAGAATTAAAGAAGTAGAAAAGCAGCAAAACGATCTGGATCAATACTCTCGGAGGTGTCATTTACGGGTTTTCCGGGTCCCAGGAGCGAGAGAATGAGACACCAGACGATTGTGTGCGCAAAAATATGTACCCTCTTCACTGACGGCGTGGGTGTCGATGTCAAACCTGTCGACATAGAGGTGGCACACAGGACTGGGAGGCCTAGTTCCGACAAACCTCGCCCAATACTCATCCGATTCTTCGACGGCAAGAAGCGAGACCAGGTGCTGACTAACCGCCGTAAGCTGAAAAGGAAAGGGTACCAGCGTAGCAGACGATTTAACAGCGACCAACTACAGGCTCCTACGAAGTGCCATGGACTATTCGGCAACGATGTCCGCCTGGACCAGCGCTGGGAAGATACTAGCCCAAGTTAAGAACG
>JADBJO010036679.1:7500-10704 GCA_016801955.1 Conus betulinus | reverse complement strand
GTGTGTGTGTGGATGTGTGTGTTGGTGTGTGTTGTGGTGTGTGTGTGTGTGGGTGTGTGTGTGTGTGTGGTGTGTGTGTGTGTGTGTGTGAGTGTGTGTGGGCGTGTGTGTGTGAGTGTTTTTTCATTTCATTTGATTTGACCTTTGACGTCATGAACATGCAGTTTTGGACAAAGGGTGACAAAACGATCTAAGATCTAATTAGAGTGTAATTCCTTTACAGAACTGCTGAAATATGCGATTCCATCTTTCACATGCCCCCTCCCCCCGTCCCCTCGCCCACAGACAGCATTCCTTCTGCATGCAGTGAAAACCATTCAGTGATCATCTGAATCCAAATGTCAGCTCTGCGCCTTTGTCTTGTTGGCTTGATGCTGAATGTCAGCTGCCATAGATCGATGGTCGTGGTCATGACTGCTCTATGCCTTCTACGTGGCCGTCAATGACGCATGCCTCACCACTGTGATTAATGCTAACTGGCAAGAGGGTTTTCCTGTCTGACAGTTTGGAATTAAGGTGTGTGCGTTATAAATGTGTATGTGTGCGTGCGTGTGTGCGTGTGCGTCTGTGTGGTGTGTGTGTGTGTGTGTGTGTGTGTGTGTGTGTGTGTGTGGACATCAGAAAACCACATTTATCCAGAGATTCCCAATCATATGTGACTGTAGCATGGTACTCTGTTGTCTGTGTTTATCCCGGGGTCCCTGGGACAGGTCTCGGCAACCCTGCGGCGTGGGTCAGTCTTTGAACAAATGGGTGTGCACGAACTGGGCTATTTTATCTTCCATTGAGTTCACATTCAACTAATCCAATAATGAATCTGTAATATGTGATGAATTTGGTTATACACTGCAGCTTCTTCCAAATTTTTTTTTTTTTTTTTTTTTGTTGCAACTGGTTGATGCCAGGACACATGCACTTTTGTTTCACCAACCCTTTGAATTCACACAGAGAAAAAAAAAAAAAAAAGGTGATCTGAAGTGCAGTGGGTATGCTTTTCCACCAGACATTTTCTTTCTTTTTTTTTTTCTTTTAAGTGCGTCACATGCCTTCCTTTGTTGACACACCTTCAAAGATCCTCCTCCTCCTCCTCCAAAGAAAGAACCGTGCAGAGGAAGAAGAGAGAGAGAGGCAGGGCAGACAGGGAGAGACACAGATGGGCGGGACACAACAATTCCCTAGTGGTGGGAAGATAAGGTAATGTGTGCTTATAGCCCAGCCGACCGGAAAGGGCCATATCAGGACAGTCGTCGCGTTGATTTCAACATTATTACTTAGAAAATAAAAAAAAGAAGAAGAAACTAATTCACACAAACCCTTTAAAACACACACTTCTAAAAAAACACACTGGACATTTTGTTCAAAATCGTTCCTCCATAAAAATCTTAGATAAGATGAAAAAAAAAAAAAAATTGTTACTCTCTGAAAGAGATCCAAGATCATCATCAGGTGGGACGTCTCTGAACAAGGTGTTCATGGAGTCTGCTGCTGTAAAGTGTTTGTGGCTCACATCATGCAAGAGACTCGCCGCCATCCGGGCACTTGCTCACAACCGTCAGACAGAACTGGCACAGATTCATCATTGCCTCGCCCCATCCACTCCACCCCTCTCCTTCCATGCTCCCGCTAAAGTCCTTAAGCCTTGCTGGGCAATGCTGGAGGGGAGGGGTGGGGGGGTGGGGGGGGGGGGGGGGGTAGGAGGGGGAGGGTGGCAGCGAATCAGCACAGCCTTTCTTCGCTGGGCAAAAAGCAAAAGCGAAAGCAAATGAAGGAAATACAATCGAAAGAGAGGAAAAACTGTTTCTGTCGTTTTACCTCTTCTTAATTCCTTCCTAATGTGGCCTCCTGCCTGCTCCTGTTTTTATCTTTATTTATTTATTTTTTTAAGCCGTGCTCTTTTTGGCCTTTTTTTATTTTTTATTTCATTGCTTTTGCTTGCTTTTTTTTTGTTTTCGTCCCATTTTTTGTTCTTGTTGTTGTCATTTTAGTCACTTGCACACAGTTTTCTGTTCGTTACTACATTGAAGAACAATTTATTTGCGTCAGTGAGATTCTGATGAGGTGTTTCTTAACATGTTTCTTTTTCAAATGCGCATGGGCTCGTACCACCACCACCTCCACCCCCACCCCCCTCTCTCTCTCTCTTTCATCCACCACCACGCACGCGCGCACACACACACACACACACACACACACACACACACACACACACACACACACAGAGGAGAGAGAGAGAGAGAGAGAGAGAGAGAGAGAGAGAGAGTGAGAGAGAGAGAGAGAGAGATGAGAGAGAGAGAGAGAGGAGAGAGAGAGGTAATCATATATTTCAATTTTCGTTTTTTTACCTATGGTTGGTAGTCTTCAAAGGAGAGCAGTGCCAAGATTCGTATCACACTTCGTTGATGATACGGTCTAAGGAGGAGACGAAAATGGATTCAGCGGTAGCATCTTATTCCGAATGGGGATCTACTATCTAACTCCACATTTCACTTTAAGACTTACATGATTCTTGATGCATCATTTTAGTTTGGAACTGGGAGAGATTTTTTTTTTTTTTATCTTGAGTTTCCAGAGCGCTCTTGCTGTTTGGTTCATTCTAGAGAGGACTTCTGGTTTGGACCCTCCAACATGATGCTACTCGTAATTAAGTACGCTTCATTTAAGTAACCAATTCAGAATACCTCAACGTGCATTACCTAAACACCTAGTAAACCACCCAAATGACCAATGAACTCCTCGTCCAAGACGCGGGACCAGCTGATCTGCACACTGCTTTTCTTTGCGCAGTCGCCCCTGGTCTGACCACGAAAACAGCGAGACAGAGCGATAGACAGAGCGAGCGCAAGAGCGAAGACTCGTCCGTCCTCGCACTTGAGCGAGAAACTCGCCAACTGTGACAAGGGCTTTAGGCTCTGATGGAGGAGACAGCGCTGGAAAAGGTGTTAGGATGTGGTTGGAACACGTAACAAGAGTCACCGCTGGTGGAATCTGGACCGTCCTGTTCTAATTATTGGCATGATCATCTGGTCTTCCCTGCAGGGAAGACGGCAGCCCCCATGACTCTCGTGGCCGGGGTGTTGTTGGAGCCATCTTTTCCTCTGCATCTCTCGTCACTAAAGACTTGGTCTGTCCACGGGTTACAGGCATGGTGCTCTTCTCGCGGCAGCTTGCAGTACTCCATCACTTTATCGGCCGGCCTCCACGTTT
>JADBJO010036679.1:0-5000 GCA_016801955.1 Conus betulinus | reverse complement strand
TATGATAATGATTTTGGCAAAGATTCGAAATTATTAAAAAAAAAAATAAAACAGAAGAAATATGGGAATATGTATATTACAAAAATGAAACCCCCCTTCGCTAACTGCACGATCAAACCATCCTCAATCCCTCTCGAAGGCAAATCTGTAACTATCGCCGACTCCTAGTATTAATCTATTGTTAGCTCCTAGCGTCTATCGCCAGTTCCTACGATTATTATCTATTGTTAGCTCCTAGCGTCTATCGCCAGTTCCTACGATTCGGCTCCTAGCATTATCTATCGCCAGTTCCTACGATTTTCGTCCACTGGATTTCAACTCATCAGAGCACACACGGTTTGCTTGTGTCTGTGCTCTTGGCCGTCATATAGAGAAACACCACAGTCCGTAATTCTGTGGTGTTCTCACCACCAAGGGTTCAAAGAAGAATCCAAAGCACCCCCAAAGCAGCCAGTAAAACGGGGGGTTACGGGGGGGTGGGGGGTACAATTGTTCACTGTTGGTGCGGGGGGGGTCCATAAAGGGGAAAGGGATGGATGGATAAATTAGTATAGGGGAGTGTGGGTGGGGGTTGGGTGGTGCCGGGTCAGACGTGGGGGTAAGTGAGAGGTGTGGGGGTGGGGTGGGTGGGTGTCGTAATTAGGTCGGGGGAGGGTGTCGGCGGGGGGGGTGGGGGGGTGGGGTGGTGGGTGTGTAGGTAAACTGGTGGTAAAGTAAGTGGGGTGTGGTAAGGTGTGGTGAGTGGGTGGGGGGTTGGTGCGTGTGGGAGGGGGTAGTGGTGTGGGGGTAGGGTCGTACACGGGGTTGGTGGGGTGGGTGTAAATAGAAATTAATAAAAACGAAAGTGTGGAGACGGGGAAAAAAAAAGTTGCTGAAAAAAATAACAGCATTTTATGCAAACAGTATAAAAGTATAAACATGTAGGGACAATCTTTGAGCCAGGGCTGAGGATCCATTTAAGGATGAAGGGAGATAAAAGAGAAAAAAATGGAACAGTCTGAGTGGTCAGCTATGTGTTCACATAAACTCAAGCAATGTTCAGCGGCTAAGAAGTTGTGGCAGAAAACAACCTACTAGTGGATCTCATAAGAGAGCAATCGTCCCTATGGTGACCTAACAATTTAATGATGAACATATATATATATATATCTATATATCTTATATCTATACTATATATATATAGATCTATTAATCTAATTATATACTATAATAATGCTAAATAAACAACGCTTATAATATCAACAACGAGGAGTGTTTTCGTTCGATCTTAGTTTTACGTCTGTTCACCGTAAGTGATATAGTGTGTGTGTGTGTTGTGTGTGTGTGGGTTGTTCTTGTGTGTGTGTGTGTGTGTGTGTAGTGTGTGTGTGAAAGGGAGAGAGAGAGGTGGCGAGAGTAAATGACGTGAGAGGAGAGAGAGAGAGCGAGAGAGAAATACGGCTGCGTCGAGAGGTGAGAGAAGATGGAGAGGAGGAGGGGGAGAGAGAAGGGGAGAGAGAAGGTGAGAGAGAGAGAGCGGGCGAGAGAGGGGGAGGTGATGGAGGGCGACCGAGGAGGAGAGAGAGCGAGAGAGAGACAGGACAGACAGACAGACCGAAGGACAGATATAGATAGAAGACAGAGACAGAGAGGAAAAGAGAAACGAGATACATCCGTGCAGTATGGGTGTTGTATGTAGAAGATAAAAAATTGGATGACATTTTTTTTTGTTTTAGGGAAAATTCACTGAAACCACCTATACTAAAAAAAACACACATGTTTTTTTTTCTAAACTCTTCTTAAAATCATACAAAATTATTGTCATTCCCAGTGTTTGGTGTACTCTGACGACCATTAGCACATATAAATTGTTAGCTGAGGAGGACGTCTACACAAACCGTTTGCTGACGAAAAAAAAAGTCTGAAGTTACAGGAGTTTTAGCAAGTGAGGGGTGAAATACGTGTGGGGTTGGACTGCTGATGCTTGATTCAAAGCTGGAGAAATGTGTCATTTCGGTCTAATCATAGCTTACCCCAGACAGATCTTCTGCATAGGCAGTTTTTTTTTTTAATTTTTTATTTTGTACGTTTTAAGTTTTTTTGTTTTAAAAACATTTCAGTGATCTTGAATACCAAACGTCAGCTCTGCGCCTTTGATCTTGTTGATGATTTGCTTTCTTGTTGGTTGAGCGCGGAATGTCACTGCCATAGATCGATGGTGTGGTGCATGACTGCTCTATGCCCCTTTTCTACGTGGCCATCGCCCGTCTAAGACAGCATGCCTCACCACTTGATAGTGCAAATGGATGAGTTTTTTTTTTCTTGTCTGACAGTATAGGATTTTAGGTCTGTGGATAGTGTTGGGGGGGGGGGGGGGAGGGGGGGGGGGGGGGGGAGGGGGGGGGGACCCACCCCAACCTGGAAACGAAGAGAAAAGTATTTGTCAATACATTTAACTTGAAACCAGACCATCATGAAAATTATTACAACAACTCTAAAACAACTTGTAGGGCAGTAGATATTAAATATAGATGATAGAGATGAAACAAAATAGTTAGATAGATAGATAGATGGACAGTAGATAAACACAGACAGATAGATAGGAGGATAAAATAGATTTATAGATATAGGAGAGAGATGGATATGAATAAATAGATAATGATAGAGGGACATGTAGAATAAAAAAAAGATGATATATAGATGGATAGATATTAGAATTTTTTATTAGATAGACAGATAAATAGACGATTCTAGAGCCTAGGTTTAGTTAGCCTAGATAAATGGATTAATTAGATAGAAAGAAGCTAGATAGTAGATAGATAGATAAAGTCGAAACAGATTCAAAGTTAGCTAGAGGAGGAGAGAGAGAGTGAGACGTGGAGAGAGAGAGAGGAGACAGGAGAGAGAGAGAGACAGCGAGAGAGAGAAAAAGCGAAGAGCGGAAGAAAGGGGGGAGGAAAGATTAGAGAGAGAGGGAAAGAGACCCAGAGAGACCAGAGGAAAGAAGACAGAGAAGAGGAGACAGAGAGAGGAGGAACAGAGGAGAGAGAGAGACAGAGGCGAGCAGAGAGAGAGACAGTGAGGACCAGATGACAGAGAGGGAGAGCGGAGAGGGAGAGAGACGTGGGAGGCGAGAGAGAGACTAGAGACCAGAGAGAGACGAGACGAGGACCAGAGGAGAGACCAGAGAGAGCGAGGGACAGGAGAGAAGGAGGACAGAGCGATGAGAGAGGCGAGAGAGGTGAGAGAGAGAGGAGGAGAGAGGAAGGGGAGAGGACAGAGACACGATGAAGTAGAGCAGAGAGAGACAGGACAGAGGAAGGCGAGAGAGATGAGGAGCGAGATGAGAGGATCGATGAGAGGAGCGAGAGATGAGGGACATGACGAGACGACGAGAGGGACCATATACAGAGAATGATGGGATGGTTTAAAAGGATACATCAGAATTCCGTGTACTTTTTGTTCAATTGCCAGCTTCTGAGAAAAGATACAGCTGGAGTAGAAAATACACCTGGTTCCAGAAGGTAAGTTACAGTCTTTGTCCATGTTCCACTATGAACTGTGCTGACCTTATACATGTCAAACCAGTGCTATCAAGAACCTAATTCCAAAGCCGTTGCAGACAGCCCTTTTTTGGATATGTAGCCTTAAATTTCTCTTCAAAGTTTCATGGAAAGGATCATTAGGGTTAATTGTTTTATGTATATCTTTTATAGAATGTTTAGGAAGAAGATTCAATGGTTTTTATTTTTTAAGCTCTTTCCCACTAGGTATGATCTGGTAAATTAAGGGCACGACGAATTTTAATTGAACTTGCCACGCTACTGTCGCCAAAGTTGGTCAAGACTTCCTTAACGAGTTAACGACAAATCGCAATCGTCAGTCATACCAGAGAAATGCCTGCAGTATATAGTAAAAATCTATGATAAGTCGTATTCGATATGAACAAAAAAAACCCACCACGCACTGCCCATGTTCATCGGGTAGGGTTGTGTGCGGTGTATACAATGTATTTGTGTGCTGTTGTGTGCGTGTGACGTGCGTGCGTGCGTGCGGTGCGCGACGCGCGTCGCGGCGTGTGTGTGGGGCTTGTATGCCGCGCGCCGCGTGTGATGTGTGTGTATGTCTGTATGGTGTGAAATGAGAAGATAGAGGCGAGAGAGAGAGGGGTGGGGGGGGGGGGGGAGCGAGGTGGGAGTGGAGAGTGAGAGGAGAGAGGAGAGACATGACAGATAGACAAGACAGAAAACTGAGACATAGAGACAGGCAGCAGAGTCGAATAAATGGTACACCCTTGACTGTTGTGTCGACAGAATCTTGTCACTTGTCAAACGACTTATATTAAACATCTAGTCACGTGAAACTCGGCTCCAGTTCTTCTTGTATTTATGCGTCAACATGGCAGGCAGACTGGCTTACGGCACGGTTATTTCACTGGATAAACCGTGAAATACAAACCTTTTCAATTCATTGTAGAACACGTGTCACGGAGAAGAATTTGTCTCTCTGATGACGTTCCTACTCTTGCAGAGAGTGGCTACGACAAATGACCCGCGGATACTGGAATCCTAGACTGCTGACGCTTAACAAGTTAGTGATAAGTAAGTAGTATTCTGGCACCTTTTCAGGGAAGTCGACTTCACCAAGGCAAACATAACATTATTATAAGCGCTGTTACAGTCACATTTAACCTCTGACAGAGTTTTCTTTCTAGAAGTGTTCATTCTGTACCAGTGTTATTTCATAGAAGTATCATCTTCGTTGGGTTGCACATTACCAACTGTGTGCTCTAATCTATCCGACTAAACAAACAAGAACAAACGCACAAAACCGATTTGTAAACTGCGATTATCACTTTCATGACATACAAGATCAGACAAACGATACTAAGCAAGTATGTTCCTATTCACAACGTTATAAATAAACAAAGGGGGGGACCCAAGGAAAATGAAAAAAAATTCAATGCTCTATTCATGGTTTTCAATTGGAGGCTGTCTATTGCGAAATGAAAAAAGTGAAAG
>JADBJO010036678.1:0-10706 GCA_016801955.1 Conus betulinus | reverse complement strand
CACTACTGAACGCGGTCAACAGAAACCCCCAAAATAAACAACTAAGGCAAAAATACTTTTCACAATGTAAATATATATAAACGACTTTTAAAGAAAACCAAGAAAACATATCGGAACAAACTCCTTAATTCACTAAACGAAGCCCTAGAAACTGATCCCAATTCAATATGGAAAACCGTTCGGGAACTGCAAACATACGATCATGAAATCTATGGTCAAGAAAATTTGTCTCAGCGCGAACAAATTATAAGTCAGGCGGCCAGTCCAACCCCAACAATTACAGAGGCATAACTTTGAATAGTTCGCTTGGAAAAGTGTTTTGCAACATAATGAATGAAAGGATAAATGAATTATCTTGAGGCAAACCACCTCTTGGCAAAGGAGCAAGCAGGGTTCAGAAAGGGTTCACGGACCACTGATCAAATATTCATATTGTCAAAACTAGTTGATAAGGTACTAAAACAGACAGAACTAAAAGGCTTTACTGCTGTTTTTTGTTGACTTCAGCAAAGCATTTGATAATATATGGCACGAAGCCCTACTGATGAAAATGATGCAAGCAGGAATAACTGGTAAATGCTACCAAATCATACAGGACATGTACAACGGGGCTTCGGTTTGTACAAGAAGCCAATCTGGTTTCACTAAGGAAATATTAATACAAAAAGGTGTTCTCCAAGGTAATACCCTTAGCCCAACCTTATTTAACATATTCATAAATGACATAGTCGGATATCTCAGAGACCATGATTCCCCACGAATTTCTGACCAAAACAAGTCGAAATTCCGTGTCTTTTGTATGCAGATGATTTAGCCATCCTCTCGACTTCAAAACAGGGACTTCAGAGTAAATTAAACCAGTTACACAACTACTGTTTAGACTGGGGAATGAAAATCAACACAGAGAAAAACAAAGGTCGTTGTATTCACCAAATCAGATCCAAAGGCACCACTATTCTTCAATTGCGGTGAAAACATAATTGAAACAGTAGATCAATATAAATATCTTGGAGTCATTTTCCATAAAAACGGACATTTTACAGAAGCCCAAGAACACTTAGCAAGACAGGGGAATAAAGCCGCACATACCTTGAAGAGAACGTTTTATGGTCAAAATGTAAATATGAGAACAGTTACAACCCTATTTCGACTCATTAGTCTCTCCCCATCTTCACATATGGGTCGGAGGTGTGGTTCCCATCCTCTTACCAATACAAAGATGAAATATGTCAAGAAAAGAAAATGCAGCATTTGTTCAAAAACCTGTCTTGCAAACAAATTCCCACATGAAACCGCACACATTAAATTCTGCAGGCAATTATTAAGAGTTCATAGAAAAGCAATGACATTACCGGTTTTGGGCGAACTGGGGAGATTCCCGATTACTTTTAAAGTGATAACCCAGACTATCGCATTCTGGATACACATATTAGAGTCAGACCAGACTCTCTTACCAACAACAGATTTATCAGTCAATGATCTCTCAGGGCACCGAAGAAAAGCAAATGGCCGAAGTTTATAAGACAACAAACCTTGTCAACGATAGGATTACAGCATGTCTGGGAAAATCAAGGTACATTTAGTGTGACTCGCCTGAAGTTTCTAATCAATGCGAAGCTGGAAACGTTTTATATTGAGTTCTGGGAAGAAACAAAAGAACGAAAGCACATCCAAGCTCAAATTTTATGCCACAGTTACTACCGAATACAAACAGGCGGCTTATTTGGAGCAACACACTGACACAGATTGCAGACGAGCACTAACTAGATTACGAATAAGTGCCCATGAACTCCAAATTGAGAGGGGCCGTTATACCAACACTGACAGAGAAAACAGATTATGCACAACATGCCACGTCGTTGAGGACGAACTACATTTTCTCGATGACTGCAAATTATTTGACCAACAACGTTATGACCTAATGACAAGGATCACAAAAACTGATTTTCCACCGCAGACTAACATGACAAAACCCTCAGAGCTCATGTTATTGGACTGCTTCAACCTGTACTTGCCCAGTATATCCTGTTGTGTTTTTTCTTCGGAGACAGAAAATTTAATCAGACTCTGATACACACTGTGCTTTTTCTTTCTTTCTGCTACTAATGTTATGTTGCAAGATGTGACAACGCTGGGGATTAGTTTAGTTTAGTTGAATGTCTGAACTTGATACATATATATATATATATATATATATATATATATATATATATATATATATATATATATATATATATATAACATTTCACAGCAGACTTCATGAAAGTCTTGTCCAGAGATGTCCCACCTGATGTGATCTTTTTAATCTCTGAAAGAGATTAACAAGTTTTTTTTTCATCTGATGTAAAATTTAGGGATGAAAGATGTTCAACAAAATTCCCAATGTGTTTTTAGGTTGAGTGGATTCTTCTTCTTCTTCTTCTTCTTCTTCGTGTGTGTGTGTGTGTGTGTGTGTGTGTGTGTGTGTGTGTGTGTGTGTGTGTGTGTGTGTGTGTGTGTGTGTGTGTGTGTGTGTGTGTGTGTGTGTGTGTTGTTGTAATGACTTGTAAATTGACTTCATCGCGGCAGCAGCCCTAATGTGGCCTTCGCGGTCAGCCGGGCTGTAAGCAACATTACCTTATCTTACTTCACACACACACACACACACACACACACACACACACACCCCCCTTTTTCACCTGTCCATGGATCTTTAACATGAGTTTACAGTTTTCATAACGTTGTATTATCAGGCTACCGCATAGACCCTTTCCAGGGCAACCCAGTTTATCCTGTGAACAATGGTGACCTCCTGACAAGACGACAGCCTGACCGAAAGAAACCACACTATTCTGCTTCAATATATATCGCTCTAGGCTTTTACAACAACAACAAAAAAAAGAAAATAATCTAAACACAAAAAACAACACATTTTTCCCAACCAACCAAAAAAAAAAAATATAAAGAAAAAACAGAATGAAAGAAAGAAAAAGAAATATTGATGCTGAAAAAAAAAAAATCTAAAATTCTGACCAGAAACAAAAATGTGAATTTTTTTTTTTCCGAGAACACAGCAGGATGAATATCCACAAAGATGAAACAAATGATGAATGAATAAATAAATAAATAAATAAATAAATAAATAAATAAATAAATAAGACGACAGCGTAGAAAAACAAAACAAAACAAAACAAAACCCACAGCAATACCGCCAACTAGACAGACTCACACAGAGAGTGACAAAAACGAGGCAGTTACACTCGCCAAATATCTACGAGGCAGAGGATTTGTGTGTGTGTGTGCGTGCGTGTGTGTGTGCGTGTGTGTGTGTGTGTGTGTGTGTGTGTGTGTGTGTGTTCTAAAAGATTGTCTGGCATCCACACTGGGAATTTATCATTCCGAAGTCAATCACCCCTTGTATAATTACACAATTCCTTAAAGATCTTCGTTTCTCAGTGTGTTTTTCTTAGTATTTTCGATAAACAAGTAGGGGTAAGTCTTGCTCCTCATAAAAAGCTGTGCCAGTCTTGAGTAAAAATTACTCTGTGTTAGGTTTTTCGTATGGGAGCAAGACTTACCCTACTTGTTTAATGTTTGCTGTCCCCTGTCTCATTTTATTTTCAACTTTATTTCCGTCTTGTATTAGTTAATGCCTATGATGTTCAGGTTTTGCCTTTTTTTTTTTTTTCATTGCGAGTAGCTTTGCCGCTGTTACAAAGAGAAAGAAGCTGATTGGTCCATTCGTGACGGAGCTCTTTCAGCTGGGAAACAATGTGACATCCATCCTTCATTGTAAACACAGCTTTTTGTGTTGTGCATCACCACGGATATTCGGCTGATGTACCGTGGCCCCAAAATAAATGTTTCAATTCCCTAGACAATTCTAAAGCATATTCATTACTCGTTAGTCTTGGTGTGTGATGTCATCAAGCAGACTCAAGTGGGAGTAATATTGTGTGTGTGTGTGTGTGTGGTGTCTCTCTGTGTGTGTGTGTGTGTGTGGTTAAGGTAATTGGTCTATAATTGGAGAGGTCATTTTTGGGTTTTCTTTTATTTTTATGAGAATAATTATGGCTTTTTGGATTGAGAATGAGAGCATTTCATCTGAAACTTTTCAGTTACTATTTTATTCAGATGATACGTTTTTTGTCCCAAATCGTCTTTGAAATTAAAGCGTTGAGCCATCATTTTCTGGAGAGAGAGAGAGAGAGAGAGAGAGAGAGAGAGAGAGAGAGAGAGAGAGAGAGAGAGAGAGAGAGAGAGAGTCTGTCTCTCTGTTTGTCTCTCTGTTTCTCTCTCTCTCTCTCTCTCTCTCTCTCTCTCTCTCTCTCTCTCTGTATGTGTCCATCCCCACCCTAAAGCCCCACACCCATGGTCCGTTTCCCTGTAGGTCTCCAGCCGTGCCCAGCGCTAAAGGCGGGCTCCCTGATGCACCCAGACAGCCCCATTAAACTGCCAGACCTGGGGATGCAAACGGGTACATAGCCCCCACCCTTGACACGGGCGGTGGGGGTGGGCTGACAGGACAGGAGAAGGGCGGGAGAAGGGGGGGGTTGGGGGGGGGGGGGGGGGTCAAAGAGTGGGCGGAGACCGATCATCGTGCAAATGTGGTTCTGTATGTTATGGTCTCTCTTTGGCGTCAAAAGACGAAATATAGAGAAGAATGTTTAAGGAAAAGGGATTTACAGGCATAGGAGAAATGGAGAGAGAAAAAAAGAAGAAAGAAGAAGGGTAAGGAATTGGGGAAAGAAGAGAGAGAGAGAGAGAAGAGAGAAGAGAGAGAGATTATTGGAGGGGGGGGAGAGGGGGGGGGGGGGGGGGGGGGGGGGGGGGGGACAAAAGGGAGGGAGGGGGGGGGACGGTGCAGATGAAAATACAAATGACACTTGATTGAAAGGTGAAACACGAGGAAAGACAGGTGACAACAATCTATCTACAAAGGTAAAGCGTAAAAGTATAAAAAAATCGTAAAAAAAAAAAAAAAAAAAAAAAAAAAAAAAATAGAAGAGAGACAAAACCTTGTTATTCATAGCTGAGCCAACACACAGGGACATATGAAGACTGAATGAAGGAAAAATGGACGGAGAAGAGAGAGGAGGAGGGAGAGACGAGAGGAGAGAGGAGTGATGAGGGGAGAGGAGAGAGAGAGAGGGAGAGGAGAGGAGGAGAGAGAGATGAGAGAGAAGAGAGAGAGAAGAGAGAGATGCCAGTCTGTTTTTCTTTCGCGCCAGTTTATCATGTGCGCGCGCGCTTACGTATGTATATATCCCCCCCCCCCCCCACCCCCCCCCCCCCCCCTTGCACCCGGCCCCCCCCACCCCTTTTCCCAAATGTACGGCAGGCGAGTGCTCGCGCGCGCATACACAAGCCATTAAGATGTGAGTGCAGTATCTTCAGAAAAAAAGAGGAAAGAACGGGGAAAAGCAATCAAAGCATGAACTATTAATCAAGACACGAGTATTACTGTCATGATGATGATCTGATTAATTTGTGTATTAATATCTTTTCATTATTGAATGATTGATTGATTGATTGATTGATTGATGCATTTATTTATTTATTTATTTTGTTTATTCTTTATTGATTTTATTGCAATTTCATTTTCTACCTTTGCTTTAACATTGGCACGCTCAGGAAATACTGGCAAACGAATATCATGTCTAATTGGTAACTCCAACTGCTCAAATAGATTGGCTTTTTTTTTTCTTCTTCTCCAGAATAGATCAATTTCTAGTTGATGCAGCCTAAAATGGACCGTATCCTTAATTTGCAAAAAATCGCCCACTCCATCCTGATGTAATCCAGACAGCTTGTTTTGCGCGATGGGATTACAGATCGAAACGAACTTTAACCTTCCCACCCCCACCGCCACTCTCTTCCCTCTCCCTGTTTGCTCCCTTTCCCCCCCCCCCCCCCCCCCCCCCCCCCCCCCCCCCCCCCCCCCCCCCCCCCCCCCCCCACTTCGTCTCCCTTTGCCACTAGCCCTTCTGTCTCTCCCCCCACCCCACCCCCCCCCACCGCCAACCCCCCATCCCAACTCCCTCTCTCCAGCGTCTGTGCCAGGAGAGAAGGAAAAAAACCGCCCCCCTCCCCCACCCCACGCCCCCCTTTCTGTAAAAATTGTTCCACCACGCCCCTTTTCTCGCCTCGGCAAGTCTTGGCAAATTACCGCCTGCGTTGGTCCATGTGGCGTATGAATATTTGTGAAACTAATGAGCTTACCGCCCCCTTCTCGTGCTTCAGGATGGTGTCGCTTTACATGCTGGGCTGGGCAAGGGGTGTGAACTCTCAGTCTGGGGTGGGAGTGATTTCCTTTGCTTAAAAGGTGGCGCGCTGCGCGTGCCAGATGTATCCCCCCCCCCCCCCCCCCCCCTCCCCCCACCCCTGCGATATTTTGTCTTCCGTTAACTGGTTAAAAAAAAACAAAACCAGGTTGTTTGTTTTATATCTTTATTTATTCACGTATTTAAGGAATGTATTTATAGACTTGTTTATTTTTCAGTTTATTACAGTTTGCTTTTTATTTTTCAAACAGGGATATGAACAAGCCATGAAACAGACACGGATATAAACACACACACACACACACACACACACACACACACACACACACACACACACACATGTACACACACGCAAACACGCACGCACACGCGCACGCGCGCGCACACACCACACACACCACACACACACACACACACACACACAACACGCACACACACACACCACACACAAACACACACACACACACAGCACAGAACACACACACCACACAACACCACACACACCACACACACACACACACACACACACACAGATTCGCACACACACACACACACACACACACACACACACACACACGATTTCTTTTTCGCCCCTTTCAGGATATGATGCCGAAGAAAGGCGGCGTGAGTGAAAAGGGGGGAAGGTCGCGGTGGCAGAGGGGTTGGGGGGGGGGGGGGGGGGGGGGGGGAGGTAATATACAATGCTCAGAATCAGTAGGATGACAACACATCAAACACCACACGTCAATGGACAGGGAGGGGGGAAAAACCAAAAGGAAATCGACGCGCGCGCAGACAGTTTCCATGGTCATGTCTGATACTACCCTCACCCCATCCTGTCATTGTCACGTGGGAGGAGACTGTAAGTAACGACCTGATTGACATAAGTAATCCGATTCTCAAACAAGTGCGCAGTCCCTGCCAGGTGGCGTAGCGGCAAAACACCAAGAGAGAGATGGCCGCTCTCCTGTGAGGCACACTGATGATGTGAGAGGTCAGGTGTCAGGCGGCGCAGTGAACCTTCCAGCCGCACGGGGGAGACGGATGGTTATGGCAACGACAGATGATATGGCCATAACAGATGACCGATGATATGGCCATGACAGATGATACGGCCATGACAGATGGTGAGGCAATGACAGATGATATGGCCATGGCAGATGACACGGCGATGACAGATGGTATGGCCATAACAGATCCAATGACTTGCTAAAAAAAAAACCCACCAAGTTACCGTGAAGGAAGGGAGACGAAAGGAGAAGAGAGAAAAATACGATAGTTTTACCATGTTGCAGACTAGACAGGACAGCTATTTGCACAGACTTGATCCTTAGCACACACACACACCCGACAGAACTGGAGGTAGCTTATAGAGAGGTCTTTCAAGGCAGCGACATAGTGATGTTCCACTAAGAAGTGTGCAAAGCAACATCACATAGATGCAACGAAAAAAGCAACGAACCGGAGCTTACACTTTCACAGCAATCAGAACAAGCAACCAAGACAACCGTGATTGTCAGAAGACGCACAAAACAATAAACAAAAGGAAACTAGTTACTAGTACTGTAATGAACATGAAAAACAAATGTCAGGGGACAGGATTTCTTGTTCTCCAGTTTCATATTGATATTTGCATAGTGACGTGCATGATTTTCTCTGCTATTGTCATAATGTTACAAGTGGTAGTAATCTTCCCCTTATCATTTAAATACCTTCATCATCATCACTATCATCACCATAACAGAGATCAAGGCTTTGAACTTCCCCCCCATCTACAATCAGATCCTGACAACCGTTCACCCCACACAACAGTCGCCCCACCAGGCCTCGCTGCCACAACAGCAACAGTGAGCTGATGAAGACAGGGCGACCCTGTCGAAATATTCTCCAAGTAAGGAATCCAGAATCCAGAAACCTACATTCTTATTTTAAAAAAATTTGTTTCAGTTTCCACCTTCAGTGACCTCGCTTTGAAACTTCTGCCAACAAACGTTTAAAATGGCAACTCTGCCAACAAACGTTAAATGGCACAGCCAAATGGCAGTGAAGTGATGCCGACAAACGTTAAAATGGCACAGCCAAATGACAGTGAGGTGATAAGGGTCATCAGTGGAATCTGCGGCAATCTGAAGCGAAGGAAGTCATCACCAGATTGGCCATGATGTTTAAAAATTACACATGGCATGGTCTGCATGGATAGATCCAAACCGATTCCTGCTCCAACCCGACAGCGTAGAGGACATGGTCATCAGTTCAACCAACCACAGTGCCGAACTTTGTGCCGACAGGGTCCTTTTACCCACCACACCATAAAGGACTGGAACGCCCTGCCCGACACAGTTGTTGAGACAGAGACTCTGACACGTTTGTGTCAAGAGCAAGAAAACTTCTCTCTCTTCTCTCTCTCCTCTCTCTCTCTCTCTGTCTGTCTGCTGTTGCTGCGCCAGCCCCCCGTTAAAACGTCAGAATCGTCAACTGATGATGACTGAGGGACGTTTAGTGCATGAATTATGAAGATCACTGGGGTACTGCATTACAGAAGTGGAGTCGGATCCTCTCCCTTCCACCACGCTTTAGCTCTCCCTGAGTTGAATTCAGGTACTTAGTTCACTGCTGGGAGGACAGAGGGTTTATCTGTTTTTTGGTTTGCTTGTTGGTTTGTGTTGTTTGAGAATCACCTCCGTTTGTGGTTGTTCAGTTGGCAGATAGAGTGCCGGGCTCGTGAACCAGGTGATTATCTTGGTGCTTGCGGGAACTATATGATTCGGAAGGAAGCATAGAGCCACACCGCTTAAACGCAGCTCACCAGGAAAACATATTAAAAATCCGAGAAATCATCTGCATCCTCAACCTATTCAATCAGCTCTCTCTCTCTCTCATCACACACACACAAACACACACACACACACACACACACACCTCCATAAATTGTGTTAAGCGTTTTTAACCTCTGACTCTCAAGGTAAGCGCAGTTTCATTTCACTGCACGAGCGGTTCGTTGTGTCGGGTGTCGTGGGTGTGTGTGTGTTGTGTGTGTGTGCTTGTGAGTGCGTGCTGCGCAACGCGCGGGGGGGGGGGGAGGGGGGGGGGGGGGACGTGGGGATGTGTGATGGGGGGGGGGCGTGTGTGATGTGTGTGTGTGTGTGTGTGTGTGGGTGTGATGGCGTGAGAGGGAAGGGGACGCAACAAATTTGTCAGGCATGGACATCAACATCAGCATAGCATTTAAAACTCACAACATATTAAGATCACTTTATCGCCAATACAGCGAAAGTGTATCACGCTACATACGATTTGAACACCCCATCACACCCTTTCTTCAAGCAGGGCACAGGCGGGGGCTATATTCCGCAAAACCTTCCAACAGTGGTCACAATCCACAAAGGACACGACAATAATATGTTAACAAACGATTGTTGAAACTCTTAACATGAAATCTAGGTGTAACAACCAAAAACAAAGCACCAAAAAGGGATTTGAGCACAAACGTTGATGATTAATGAATATTTTCTAACATTTCAAAACAACAAACCAAAAACAAAAATGATATGCCAAAAGCGTGTGTGTTGAAAGAAAATTGTGACCTTGCCAAACAGTTTCAGCAATAGCAGAACATCGGGTCGTGCATTTACCCCCCACACCAACCCCTCACTGACCCCCACCTCTCCCTCCCCTCTAATCATTCCACCTCCTTTTTTCCGCCTCCTCCCCATCCCTCCTTACCTCACCTCCCTCCTTCATATCTCGTCACCCTCCTTCCTCCTCTCCCTCAAATTATAACATACTCCCACTTCCCTCAGCCCATTCAGTTCGTACCCTCTCCCAACCCACCCCACCCCAAACACTCCCCCATCCACTCCTACTCCAACCCCCCCCCCTTCCCCTTCCCCATCCATGCCCAGTTCTTCCCCTTCCATTGATGTTGACGAGGGGGACGGAGGAGGTTGGGAGGAAACCTCCCGGTACATTCCCCATGCAGTGAATCAACCCTGGCGGTCGCTGCTGTCACCTGCTTTGCACAATCGGCCACCCCAGAGATCGGGGTCATAACAGGTTCTGTAAAAAACATTGCGCACCGATACTTTGTTGGTGGTGGTGGTGGTGGGGTGGCTGGGTGAGGGGTTAGTGGGTGAGGGGTGGGTGGTCACAAGTACGTACAGCAAAACATCAGTCACGCGTAGTGAGTGTAAGGTGGCACGCGCCACAAGCGTGGGATTAGGCATTAAAACTCTCTATTATAAGCCATGTAAGCGGTTGGCAGACTACCCGAATCGATTGGAGCAAGATCTGAAGTTAAAACTGAAACTTGATCAAAAGAAACAATCTACCCAGTCAAAAATATTGTTCATGGTGGTTGGGGGGTGGGGGTGGGGAGGAGTGGTGTGTGTGTGGGTTGGGTGGGGGGGGGGTGGGGGGTGGGGGCAAAGGGGGGGGGGGGGGCGG
>JADBJO010036677.1:0-10706 GCA_016801955.1 Conus betulinus | reverse complement strand
TTAGGGAGGGAGAGACAAAAACAGACAGACAGGAAAGACGGAAGGACAGATAGCGGAGGAAAGATTAAAGATGGACAGACAGATCTGACTCACTGACAGAGAGGAAAAAGATTAGACAGAACAGGGACAATAGACACGGACAGACAGAGGCAGACAGATGAGAGAGTGACAGACAGACGGACTCACTGACTGACCAGAGAGAAAAACGATAGACAGATCTCGACCGAACAGACAAATAGACAGAGACAGACAGTCTGGCAGACAGAAAGACGGAGGACAGACAGAGGCAGACGGATAGAGAGTGAGACAGACGACTGAAAGAGAGAAAAAAGATAGACAGAGAGAGGAGAGACAGAGACGGAGAGTCTGGACAGACTGATAGGAGAGAGATAGAGAGAGAGAGAGAGAGAGAGAGAGAGACTGTCAGGCAGACAGAGAGAGACAGACAGAGACTGTCAGGCAGACAGAGAAGAGAGACAGAACTGTCAGGCAGACAGAGAGAGAGGAGACTGTCAGCAGACAAAGAGAGAGAGAGAGAGAGAGAGAGAGAGAGACAACGAGACAGACAGACCAGACAGAGAGAGCGAGTAAGACAGACAGACAGACAGACAGAGACAGGACAGACAGACAGACAGACAGAGAATTTGGAGCAGAGCTCTGAACAAACTGCTGCCACTGAGGAAGACCGAACTAAAACTGGCAGTATACTACGAGGAAAAGGAAAAGGGGGGGGGGGGGGGGGGGGGGGAGCATAATTCCCAAGGGCTGCTTCTGCTCCGACTGTCAGTAAGGTCAGGGACGAGTGCCAGCGATAAAACCTTAATTGCGACAGGTGAGGAAAGCTTTGAAAGGGGTGGGGGGTGGGTCGAGGTGGGGTGGGGGTGGGGTGGGGGGGGAAGGTCGGTGATTAGCTCACCTAGGGTCAACGTCAGGCAAAGAGGGGGGGTTGGGGTTTACACTCACGTGAAGAATGGCATAACTCATAACCGTTACAATTATGGATAGTGTGGTGTGTGTGTGTGTGTGTGTGTGTGTGTGTGTGTGTGTGTGTGTGTGGTGTGGTGTAGTGTGTGTGATGTGTGGGTGTGTGTGTGTGGGTGTGTGTTGTGTGTTGTGTGTGTAGTGTAGTGTAGTGTAGTGTGTAGTGTAGTGTAGCGTGTGTGGGTGTGTGTGTGTGTGGTGTGTGTGTGTGTGTGTGTGTGTGTGTGTGTGTGGGTGTGTGTGTGTGTGTGTTGTGTGTTGTGGTGTGTTGTGTGTGCGTGCGTGCGTGCGTGCGTGCGGCGTGCGTGCGTGAGTGTGCGTTTGTGTGTATGTCTGTGTATGTGTGTGTGGGTGCGTGCGAGTGTGTGTGGTGTGTGTGCGCGCGCGCGCGCGCGGCGCGCGCGCGTGTGTGTGTGTGTGTGTGTGTGTGTGTGTGTGTGGTGTGTGTGTGTGTGTGTGGTGTGAGTGAGTGCGCGCGCATGATGTGCGCGAGTGTGTCTGCGTGTAAGTGTTTACGCAGCCTCTGCATTCGACATTCATCAAAAGCTTGGTACTTGAACGCGACTGAGTGGGAACGGGGGGGGATGGTGGAGAGGAAGGGGGGGGGGGGGGGGGGGGGAGGTGGGGGGGGCGGGGGGGGGGGGGGGGGGGGGGAGGGGGGGGAGGGGAGGGGAGAGGGAGGGGGGAAGGGGGGAAAGGAGGGGGAAAAGAATGGAGAGGAAAAGGAAAAGGGGGTGGAAGGGGGGGAGTGACTCAGTCAGTTAAGGAAACCGTTCGTCTGACGAGCGCTGACTCAGAGGATGAAGGAGTGACTGAGTAAGAGGAGCTATTGGTCTGATCAGCTTGGAGCCAATGAACGAACAAAGAGAGTTTAGTTGGATAATTGTGGCTCACAGTCCGATTAGTATGGAGTCAAATAAACGAATGAAGAAAGAGAGTTTAGTGGATAAGTGAGGCCATCAGTCTGATCAGTATCGAATCACATGGAATGAAAATGAAATAAAGAGGTTAATGGATAAAGAGTGGGCTAGGATCGAATCAGCACTGAGTCCATGAATGAATAATAAAGAGAGTTCGTGAGTTAAGTCTGGCTAGTGGTGCAAACCAGTATTGAGTCAACGAATATGAACAGAGAGTTGGGTAGATGACAGTGGCTATTGTTGTAATCAACATTGAGGTTCATGAATGAATGAAAAAGAGAGTTAGTGGGTGGTAAGTCTGGCTAGTGGTTGCAACCAGTACCGAGCCAACGAACAGAATGAACAGAGAGTCAGTGGACAAGAGTGGGCTATTGTCTCAACCACGCGTTGAGTCCATGAATGAATAAAGTGAGTTATAGAGTTACGGGATAAAGAGTGATATTGATTCTCATCGGTTATTGAGCCCCACGAAATGAACAGGAGAGTTAGTGAATAACAGGGCTATTGGTTAACAGCAGCGAGTGAGTCAAATAATGAACGAATAAAATAAAGAGAGTTAGTGGGTAAGAGCGCCTTTTGGTCCAAACCAGTCCTATTAGAGTCCACACGAATGAACAGAGAGTTCGTGGATAAGCGTGGCTATCGATCTAATCAGCACTGAGTCCATCTAATGAATATTAAACAGAGTGTCAGTGAATAAACACACGCTTTGGTCCACTCCCCAGTACTGAGGGTGATAATGAATCAAATCAAATGAAGGAAAAAAGGGATCAGTGTAAGCTGCTGTTCTAATCGGCGCCTTCGCTTACCCAGCATGCGTGAAGTGAGTGGGAGTGTACAAACAAGGCTCTCATGATTGAATCAGGACTGAGCAAGGGGCAAACACGATAGCAACATGAAAATGAAGTGAATTTAGTCAGTAAAACCAGGGTGATAGACGAATAAAAGTGGTGGAGGTAAATGATGGTAATGAATTATGTTAGTAAAAGTAGCAAGCTGTTCTAATAACAGCCAAGTCTTGAGGGCAAAATGGAAAGTAATTTGGTAGCTAATTGGCCCGAACACAGAGTATAGGAATATGTGAATGAATGAATGAATGATAATGACTGAATGAATGAAGAAAATGAATGGAAATGCGTTGATGAGTGTAGCTAGTCGTGGTAACAACAATTGATTTGTGAGGTGAATGACTGGTAGTTGATGAAGGACAGAAAAGGGGTGGAGGAGACAGGGGAGCAGGTCTAGATCCGCAGGAGGGAGGGGAGAAGATTGAGGAGAAAGATGGAAATAGAGAGGGATTGTACTGAAGGAGTGAGAGAGAGGAGGAGGGACGGAGGACTGAGAGGAGATTGAGAGAAGGAGAGGGAGGGGAGGGAAGGAGGAGCTTTGAAGGAGTCGAGGAGCGTTGAGGGGAATTGGAGGAGGAAAGACGGAGGTGGAGAGAGGAGTATGATTTTTGAGTGGAGAGAGAGAGCGGTTGCCAAGGAGACGGACCGAGGAGGGGACTGACGGAGAGAGGAGAGGAGAGGTGAGAGAGAGGAGAGAGGGGGGGAGAGGTGATGGAGAGAGAGAGAGGAGCGGAGAGAGAGAGAGAGAGAGCGAGAGCAGCGACAGAGAGTGCAGAGAGACAGAGAAGACAGAGCTAGAGGGACCAGAGAGTAGAGGAGAGAGTCGAGAGAGAGAGAGCGGGCGAGCGAGAGAGAGCGAGAGAGAGAGATGGATGAGGAGACAGACTAGACCGAAGAAAGAGAGAGAGCGAGCCCAGACAGACAGACATGAGAGAGAGAGAGGGGATAAGCCAGAATGAATGAGAGAGGGCAGACCGACAGGTGAGGACAGGAATGAGCGGAGGAGAGTGGAGAGGAGGAGATAGACAGACAGACAGAAGCCATGAAGATTGATTGAGCGCAAACGAACTGACAGAAGAAATCACAGAAACACCCAGAAAAACCCACGTACACACAGTGGCAACAGCAAAGTTTAACATACCAGAGGGGCCAAGCACAACAGTTCACACAGCCAAACACATACACAACACACCCACTACAACACACACACCAACACACACACACCTACATAACACACACACACACACCACAACACAGACACTCTACACTACACAACACACACACACACAACCCACACACACACAACAACACAACACACACACACAACACATCCATATACACTACACTACACCACACACACACACACACACAACACTACACACACACCACATACAAAGTCATAATAAAGTACTAAACATGCACCCACTAACCCCTCCCCACACACGCCATACACATCTCTCTCTCTCTCACTACACACACTACACACACACACACCACACACACACACACACCACGCACGACGGCGCACGCACCCGCACGCACTCACGCGCACCACACACACCACACACACACACACACCACACAACACACACACAACCGAAATGTGGTACTAATAATACTCGTCAACCCAAAAAAGCGGCAAACACACACAGCAACGTCTGGTTGCAAACACGAAAGATAGAGCACAGCAAACATCTGATCAACTCTTCAACCCAAAACCTCCCATCCCCCCCCCCCCCCCCCCCCCCCATCTATCCTCCCCTCCTCTCTTCCCCCCTACTAACCCCCCTCCCCCCCCCATCATCTCCCCCCACTCCCATCTCCGTTTCTCATTCTCTTCTCCCCCCATCAGTAGCACGCTTTCAAAGAAGACGCATGGGCGGCCGCGCGCAATAAGGCAATACGGGGTATGATATGCATGTGTACTGTTTTGGAGGGAGAGGCCTGTCTGTCTGGTCCCCTGTCTGTGTCTGTCTGTCTGTCGTGTCCGGTCCGTCTGTCGGTGTGTTCGTTGGCTGGATGGGGTTGTCTGTCAAAATTACTGGGGAGAGCGGAGGGGAGAACCTTCATTCAACTGGACACAGCTGTGGCTAGGATGATCAGTGTCTCTTCCCCTTCAACAACTTCGAGGATCTCTTCATCGCAAAATAAATTTGAAGCACAAAAAAAGAGCACAAAAAAAAGAAAAAAAAAAAAAAAACCTCGCTGACAAACAAGCTCCTAATGACAAAAAGAAGGGGGGGGGGGGGGGGGGGGGGGAGGGGGGGGGGTGGGGGTGAGGGGAGGGAGGCCCCTTCATCATAATGTGTTATGTTTTACTAGCCATCCTCCCCTCCCTCACCTCCCCCTCCCCCTCCCCCTCCTTTTTTTTTTGTTGTTGCTAGGTCTCCATCCTCCGTCCTCCTACCCCCACACCCCCTTCTCCTCCTTCTCCACGTTCCCCCATCCTCCTTTCTCCATCTTAACGGCATCCCTTTCCTTCCCTCCCTCCCTTGTATTTCCCGTTTGCCCGCCCTGCCGCACCCCACCCCCCATATCCCCACCACTCCTATCCCCACCCACTCCCTCCCCCCCTCCCGTCTCCCCCCCCCCCTCCCCCCCCCCCCCCCCCCCCCCCCCCCTCCCATTTTTTCGTTTTTTTAGATCCCACTTCGAATCCATTGGAAAGAGACAAATAAACAAAGAAAACGGAAAACGAACGGAAAGGAAACTGTGATAATTCAGAGACCTTCATGTATTCAGTCTAAACGCTCTGCCAAACAAAGCTTTTATTCTGGCTGACAGTAAGAGCGTTGTTGTCGTCCGTCGTCGTTGTTGTTTGCCGCTGTTGTTGTTGCTGCTGTCGTTGTTGTTGTTGTAACCAAGCTATATGAACGCCGACGGGCGAGTTGTGTTTCACTAACTTCCAATCCCCATGTCGCTGTCGCTTCAACCGTGATGGCGTTAAAAAATAAACAATGAGACTATGGCAATTTCTTAGCACAGAGATTTGATCCGCTCCTGACCTGCCCAGTTAATAAAGAGTCATCATGTCGAATTTGCATAACGATCAGACGAAAACTGTGGATTTGTATAAAGAAAAGAACAACAAAGACGAACAAAACACATAACATGCAATTCACAGATAGACAGACAGACAGACAGACAGACAGATATCATTTTCTTACATATCCGATTCGGAGGGGATTGGGGCGCGCGCGGCAGGCGAGGCCGAATCTTGTTCCTATGTTGTTTCCACTTGTGACTTTTCTTTTTTTTTTTTTTTTTTTTTCTTTTTTTTTCCTTTTTTTTTTTTCTTTCTTTTCTTTTCCTTTTCTTTCTCTTCTTCACTTCTTTTTTCTTTCGTTTTTTTTTGTCTGAGGGGGCCATGGGGTCAAGAAGGGGACGGTTGGGACGGGGAGAGGGGGGGCCGGGGGTGGGGGGGGTGGGGGAGGGAGGGTCGAGGGGAGGGAGAGGAAGGGGGGGGAGGATGGTATGACAAATGGACGGGAAGAAGGGCGCGTATATCAAAGAAAGGAGGATGTACTAGTGTGAGTGGAAGAATGATGCAGATGAGTGGAAAGAAAAGTAGGAGAGCGTGGCCCCCGCGGAGGGGGGCGCGTGGGGGGGTGGGTAGGGTGGGGAGGGTGTGGTGGGTGGGTTACTGGGGGGGGAGGGGGGGGTAATATGAAGCAGGACATGAATGAATGGAGGAGGATTGTCCCCCCACCCACCCTCCACTCCCACCCCACTCTAAGCCCCCACTCCCAGCCTGAGTCCAAAAAAAACAAAAAACAATGCGCATCAACCACCCGGTGGTCAGTGTAGGGCTCGAAAGCGCCAGACACACCGAAACTGATTTCATTTCAATGGGGGGACGGGGGGGGGGGGGGGGGGGGGGGGGGGGGATTTGTTTTGCTCCGGGGGGGGGGACGGGGGGGGGGGGGATTTTTCCTTTCCGTCTTGTATCTCTTTTCTGTCCCTCCCTCTTCGGGTCCCCTCCCCTCCCACCTCCTCTCCTCTCTCTCTCTGGGAAAAATCTCCCTAACCACCCCACGCACCACGCACGCATGCCCCCCCCCCCCCCCCTGCCACACACAGCACGACACATACACAACGCGCGCGCGAGAGACCGGAAAGAATCAGAATGGGAGCAGGCGCTCTGAAAAAGGCTGCTGAGATAAGGAACAAGGGGAAAGGATTGAGGACAGAAAAAGAGCAGGATGGAAGTGGGTATCAGAAAAACAATAGAAGAGAAGAAGAACAAGAACAACAACAACAACAAAAACAACAACAACAACAACAATAAGAAGAACAAGAAGAAGACGAACCCGAACCCGAACATGAACACGAAAGAGAAGAAGAAAGAATAGAAGAATAAGAAGAATACGAAGAATAAAGAAGAAGAAGAAGAAGAAAAAATAATACAACAAACAACAACCACAACAACAACAACACACACAGACAACACAACAACAAAAAGAAGAAGAAGAAGAGAAGAAGACGAACAACATAGAACACGAACATGAACACGAGGAAGAAGAAGAAGAGAGAAGAAGAAGAAGAAGATAAACGAGAAGGAAACGAGGGACAAGAGTGGGAAAAAAAAAGAACAACCAGACAGCCACTCGAAGAAACCGGTGAATATTTTGCCATAGTAAATCCTTCCACAGTAGTCGCCCTAAGCGTTGCCCAGGTTGCCCGGATGTGGGCCCTTGTGGTAGCTGTTTTGAAGGAATGCGATCGTCGGAGGACCTCTTATCAGCTGGAGGCCTGATTGAGCATCACGTCCAGTCAATAGGTCCGCCCCAAAACGCTTCTATGAATACGAGACGAAGAAGAATAGAGAAGAACGAATGAGAGGTTGGGAGGTATGAGAGGATGAAGGAGGAGAGAGGAGAGTATGAAGGGAGGGAGGGGGAGGGGCATGGATGAATAGAAGAGAAGAAGAAGGGAGAGGAGTAGGCTGAGAGGAAAAGAACGAGAGGAGGGAGGAGGAAGGAGGAGAATAAGCGAAAAGGAGAGGACGGAGGAGGAGGACGAGGCAGGAGGAGGAGAGGCTGATTACGAAGAAATAAAGAGAAGGAGGAAGGAGGAGGAAGGAGAAGGAGTAGGAGAGGATTCGTAGGATGAGGCTCCGAAGAAAAGTACGAAAGAGGAGTATGATGAGTGAGAAGACTAAGGAGGAGGCGGAGGAGCACAATTCTAGGGTATGATGTGGAGGAGTAGGATGAGCGTTGAGTACGGGAGAGAGGAGAGGGGAGGAAGAAAGCTCAGGAAAGAGAAGACGAAGAGAAGAAGAAGACGACAGAAAGTAAACAAAAATAGAGAGGAGTGGACTGGGAGAAGAACGCGGGATGAACTAACTGAAAATGTGCGAGGGGGAGTGGGGATAGCCAGAGACAGAATGATAGGGATATATGGACGAAGACCGAAACAATTACGGAGGCAAGAAAATTATTACTAAGAGGAAAAGACAAAATAGAATTAATAAATACTGTAAAGTAATAAGAATAATAAGAATACTACGAAGAGCAAACAACAACAACAACAACAACAACACCCCAACAACAAACAAGAACAAAAGATGCACAAGAACAAGATACAAGAAGGAGAAGAAAAGAGGTAGTATAATGAGTAGTGGGAACATATTATGCTGTATGGCTATCTTTGCTTATAGGAATGGAATGATATAATGATTTTGATGAAATAGGAAGGGTAATTGTAAAGGAATTAATTATTATAGAACTGAGAAAGATCAAGGACGAAGTACGTGATGTTGCGGAGATTTGTTCAAAGATTTTGTGGTTTCCGGTCTTGAGGCCCCCCCAAAACCCCGGAAGTTAAACTGCGAAAGGTGTAGTGAGAAGGGACACGTGTAATTCTGTTTTGCAAAACAAACGATTTTTGTGTGGCTCGTCATGTTCCAGTTCATCTTTAAAGAAACCTTTTTGTTAGTTCCGTGACGACCTGGTTTACATACGGGTTTGATTTTGGATTTTTTTTTTTTTTTTTTTTTTTGTTTTTTTTTTTTTTATGCGTAGCGCAGGCTGACACTCCTGCGGACCTCCCTGTAGAGACAGGCAAGGATTAATCCCCTACTACCGCAACAACGGAGTGGAGTTTTGTGTAGGAGGACCGTTTTTTTTTTTTTCTATAACCCCCCAACGGGGCCCCAACTTCCTTTACCTTACACCAACCCCCCCGCCATGAAGGCAGTCCATACCTACTTTATACTCCATAAGCTACGTCTCTACCTGTACCTTCCAATCGCTTCTGGTTTCTTTTTCTTCGGGAAGGTGCATGGCTATTGTAACGTTGGCAACCATAACCAAACTCCCAAACTGGTCTTCTCTTTCCGAAAGTTGGGTGATGGGATTTTAACGTGTTGTGCAATACGTTAGAGTGGTTCACACACATTTACAGTCCTCCTTCTGTAAGGACTGTTTGGGAATGGAGTCAGAACCAATGTTAACTCCGAAGGAAAAATCCACCTGTACCGCAACGGTCCCGCGTAGATTCGAACCCGCAACCTCAATATTACGAGTCCGGCTCTTAGCTACTCACGTAACTTTTCATTTTCCGGCCCCCCGTTTGAGTCAAATGTGGCGTGATTTGTATGGCACTGTAGTAAAAATTGTTTCATGTAAATACCTAAAAAGAGTCGTCGGTGTTTGGTTTAACAAATGAATGCTCTTCTTTTAGTGGTCTGTCTCACTGGTATGTATGTCAACGTCCCACGAGCAAGAGTTTGAACGGACAGAAAGACCGCTGACAGACGAAAGTCAGACCGACAGACAGAGCCAATGGACCAAGAGGAGAGGAGAGATAGAGATGAGAGAGAGAGAGAAGAGGAGCGGAGGAAAGAGACAGTGTGTGTACGGTGTGTGTGCGTTTTTTTGTGTTGGTGTGTGTGGTGTGTGTGTGTGTGTGTGTGTTGTGTGTGTGGTGGTGGGGTGTGTGTGTTCTGTGTGGGGTGTGTGTGTGTGTGTGTGTGTTGGTGTGGGGTTTGATGTGTCTTTGTCTTGTGGTGGGGTTTTTTACCAATTCATAAATCCAGAGTGTCGTGGTTGTTGTAGTTTTGTGTTTGGGTAAACAACATGTGGTTGGGGTTGGGCTTGTGGTTGGGCTGTGTGCTTGCGGGGCATTTAGGCCCACAATTTTTTGTGGGGGGGGTGGAGAGAGAGAGAGAGAGAGAGAGAGAGAGAGGAGAGAGAAGAGATGGGAGGTAAGAGAGAGAGAGAATGAGAGGAGAGAGGAGAGAAGAGACAGAGCCAGAGAGGGGGCCGCCAGACCGACCGACAGAGACATACAGAGACCAGGACAGAGGCGAAAACTGAAAAAAAAGACTGGTAGATCGACAAAGGCATGGAGTGTTGGTTGCCCTGACACGACTTATTGATTTGATAGATCAAGCTAATCAATTGATGGTAATTTTTCCTCTCATGAAAGCATATTCTTTCCCCACACTCTCTCTTGTCCTAAACGCCCACTCACCGGTAGAACAACTCGCACAAAACCAAACCGATGGGCCCACACACAGTGTAAAAAAGAAGAAAAAAAAAAAGACAAACAAAACACAAATAAAACGGGGTGGGGGGGGGGGTGTGTAGCAGATACAAAGTAGTTTTTGTTTACCAACCATTGCCTATAGCGAAATGGCGTAGGTGTGTGAAGAGAGAGAGAGAGAGAGAGAGAGAGAGAGAGAGATAGAGCAGAGTGACGTGTTATTTGTGTGGTGTGTGTGTGTGTGGTGTGTGTGTGTGTTGTGTGTTTTGGCATTGATAAGAGGGAGATAGCGCGTGCGCGGCGCGCTTGGCTCGACCCGCCGCGCGACGCGCGCGCGCGCGGTTGTGTTGTGTGGTTTGTGGTGTGGTGTGAAGTGTATCTGTGTGTGAACGAAAGAGAGACAAAGAGAGAAAGACAGGACAGACAGACTAAACCAAGACAATAGAGAGACAGACAGACAGACAAGAAG
>JADBJO010036676.1:0-10708 GCA_016801955.1 Conus betulinus | reverse complement strand
CCTTTCTCACAGGCTGGATTTGTGGACAGTAGGCTGTGCACATTAGAGTCTTTGTAAGTTGAAAGGATTAAGGCCTTTCAGTGAAGGAGTATCTGTGTTCTGGCTTTGACAACGTAACTTCACCATCCTAACACTTCTTTGAAACTCCCGGTGTGTACCTCTTACATTTGGTTCCTCTTTCTTTGCCAAATCTAGTGCTATCCTTTTGTCCACATCATAGCAGTCATCTTCCAAAAGATCATGATGTTTCTTGACAATTCCCAAAAGGATATGAAGGTAGGAGGGGCGACATGATCTAGTTCAATGTCCCACACATTCGGCAAGATAAAGATTCTGGAAGCACTTGGCCTGAGATTTTTTTCACCTTCTTTCACAAACTTGGCATGCATTTTCTTCATGCCTTCAAGCGTTCTCTGTGTGATGGTATCGCCAAATCGATCACTGTAGTTCTTTTGCGATTGTTCTTTTGAGGCTGTACACCACAGACATGGATACACACCCTGAGCTCCAGACAGCCCGTACATTTTCAGGAGGAAATCATAATCCCCAAACAGAAAAAACAGTCTAATATTTTTCCTTTCCATGTTGTTTGTGCAAAGCCGACTGATCTGCTGTTTGAAAGGATTCAAAACAGTTCTGATATTTTCACTGCTGTCTTTTGCTCTCTACTATGTGTAGACCAGGAAACAGTTTTCCTTGGCATTGGGGTGTTCAGAGATTTGCGACAGACATGACCAGTTTGAAACTGCTACCCCCATGATCACCTCCAACTTTCACCCATATTTCATTTTCAGGAATAGTGTTCAGATGCCATGTCAGCAACTTCTTTTCTTCATACTGGGTCTAATAGTTTTTTTCAAGAACGTTGGCAAATCTTCAACATGTACCACAGGGGTACTTTTCTTTTCATCTCTGTTAGTTTTCTGGTCATGGAAGATAAGTTTTTTCCAGTCTACCCGAATCTTTCCACACTTCAGACTGTTTTGAAACTGTCTTTCTTTTTCCTCACTATCAAGTGTTATCCCTGCCTGTTTTGATATCTTCCTAAACTGCCTCTGTTTTGCCCAAGTCAGCAACATTCTTGCTTTCATTTTTGTTGCCTGTTTTGCAGTGATGTGTCCTTTCAAACAACCAGCAGCTTTTAGAATCTCTGTCCTTTTTCTTTTCTGGTGAATCTAAGCTCAGTGCTTTGCTGTTTCAACAAATCAGACTCTCTGAAGCGCCTGAATATTCTCTGCGGATTTGGGCAACCTGGTGTCCTCTTTTCTTCTAGTGGGAGTACTTGCAAAGGCTGAAGGCTTTCTGGCTTTGATGATCTTTTTTTTAGAATTATAGGCTGACCCCTAGTTTTTGCATGCAACAGTCTGTTTGTCACTGGATTCTTCCATTTTGATACGGACTAAACGAGTGAGGTGCGCTTCTTCTCCAGCTGTCAGAGGTGCACACAAATCTTCTAGTGGTCTAACTAATTTTCTTTTCTCAGTTTGTGATGAGCGGTGTTTCACTGTTTTGTGTGGTTGTCCTTGTCCCGGAATCTGTGTATGAGGGCTAATTACAGGTGTGCTCAGCACTGACTGTGTTTGCATTCCAGATGTGCAGTCAGTTGATACGTTATTGATCTCTGTTTGAACTTGTAAACTGCTCATATTGTTGGCATCATTCTGAAAGAAGTCTGGCCTTCGGGCATTGAGAAAGTCCAACAGCCGCCTTTTGACAGACTTCTGTTGAGGTGTTGACGATGCTGAAGGCTGGAACATTGCTCCTCTGTCACTGCTGTCAGCTTCTGTTTCTGCTAGTGCTATTGCTGCTGAGAGATGTTTCTTCACAGGCACGACTGAGGGTATTGTCAAGAACTTCACTTATGTTGGCCACACTGCTATCATGTACTGTCTCCGTTGCAGTGACGTTGTTGACATTGACGTCATCACTACTACTGGGAGTGCCTGTATTACAAGCTTGCTCACTGATTCCATCATAGTAGTCATCACAAACTTTCTTATCTATATTTGTGTTACAAGTGGTGGTCATTGTTCTGTCTCTTGCTGTGTCATCTGCAACATTGCTGCCACAAATATCCCCATCTGAATAAGGAACAGCACTGTCAGAAATATCACCTACACTACCTGTGTCAAGCGACTCACCTTTCTTACTGACATCACAGATTTCCTTGCTGCTGACGGTTCCAGTTCTGTTTTGAATTGCTAGGGGGTCCAGTTTCCTTTTTTTAACAGGTCTACGTGGTTTGGACTGTTCATGAAATGTGTGACACACAGTGCAATCAGCTTCTTCAATCGTTGGGTTAAACTCAGTCCACAGGCTTTGTAAACTGGCTATCTGTTCTTTTATTGATTGGAGAACAGCAGCACTTTTTTTCCATTTCATATAACCGTAACATTTTTTACACATTGTTCTAGAGTACAGTTTGCCCTCTGTTTCTTCAGAAATGATAAGTCCATATGACTGTTCCAGTTCTGATGCATATTTCTGGCAATAAATTGTTTTCCTGTAATGGACTGGTTTTGACCGACCGCCACATAGTCTGCATAAAGAGTTCAGTCTCTCTGTATGATTAGATTCTGTGTGGTGAACGGACGCCATCTTAAGTCACACACACACACACACACACACACACACACACACAAAACACAGAACTAGACACCAAGGACAGCAATGTACACTTACATGCACATTTCATTAACTTATCTGAAAAGACACAGTGCAGTACACACAATTAGTCACTGACGCGCGCGCAACTCTCTGCCCCTCTCTCTCTCTCTCTCTCTCTCTCACACACACACACACACACACACACACACACACACACACACACGCACGCACGCACGCACAAAACGCACGACCGCATGCACACGCGCGCGCTCCTACACACACACTGCAGACAGGGAAAACTCAATCAGTTAGTAAGTGAAAGCACACGGGCAGGGGATTGAAGTTGTGAGGAAGTTAATACGGGGGAAAACCGCCAAGTTAAGTGAAGAAAACACAGGGGAAAAATGATGACTCCTGCAATGACAAAAGTCAGTAATCATGCAGAGAGAGAGAGAGAGAGAGAGAGAGAGAGAGAGAGGGGAGGGAGACAGACAGACAGACAGACAGACAGACTGAGACAGACAGACGGACAGACAACCAGAGAGAGAGAGAGAGAGAGAGAGAGAGAGAGAACAGCACGAGACCAGTTGTCAGCCAGCAGGGTGCACCACGCTGCGTGTTAAACGGACACAGACAGTGACGTCAGACACGAGATGCTCACCGAGCCGGGAACAAACACGGTTTCAGTACTTTAACCACCCCACGTATAGCCTTCCAGCGCCTGTGCCCGATAGATGACTTTGATAACTTAATACTTGAAACTAAAAACTTTCATGAAAACAACTGTAAAAAGCGGACAAAAACTCTCCAAAAGACCTGAATTTCAGTTTTAATATTGTCAACAAACCCAAAAATGCACAAATTTTACTTATCTCAAAGAAGGAAACGTTTTCCAGTTGCTCACACTGACGGATATAGTGTTTTGAAGATTTGGACAAAAGTGATATCCTGTCTACTTCTTTACATATTTAAGACTATATGACACGGCCACCAACAAAGATGATGAACTGCAGTATCCAAAACACACCAAAATTCGCACTTTTTGCACAATTCGCCACAGTGAAAACCACGCACAACTATGGCGGATAGCGTCTTTCTTCTTCCTTGCAGCTTGTGCAGCTCGCAGAACGCGCGTTCACGCTGATTGGTTAATAGCTGGCCCCTTTATTTCAGTTTATATAGGGATGGAACAAAAGGATTCCCCTTTGGGCCAGCCCTGTCCATGCTGCTGCTCAAACCCCCTGTTCACAAGTACCCTGAATTCTCCATTCGCTACATTCTTCCACACGTCAGCATTTACACACATCCCTACCTAATTGATTAGCAAGCAAACACTTGTCACCAGATGGACATCGAAATTTCCCGCCGACTTCGGAGGTCACTTAACACAATAATTATCCTGGAGAAAAGCTACGACGACCGTCCACGCGCATTCAACCAGCCTGACAATAGAACCAACACAGTGCCCCACGGCAATACCATCTAAACGAGCCCAAGACACCTGCTGTTCAATTACTGTTTACAAAGCGACCTCAGCTGACTGAGTATGTAGCACCCACTTGATGCACCAAGGTCCCAGTGGTTACATCCCTCCCCCCTTTCACTATCGGGAAGGTCCGAACCCCTACTACCTTAGGTGTCAACTGTCACCTAACCACTTCGTCCTCCTTGACACAGTTTGACCATGTGCGGTGGGTAAGGCACACTGGTTAATGGCTCTATTACCTATTTGTATACTATGATCAACGTCCCTTTGCCTCTAAGCATTTAATGCCGTTTGTGAGAAGTTTCATGTCCTTGACAATATATATATATATATATATATATATATATATATATATATATATATATTTAAGATAGGATGGTAAAAGGAAGTTTTAAAATCTACAGATCTGTTTCGAGCACTGGCTCTCCTCAGGATGGTTTTTGGGGTCGCCTACTGCTGGTGTTATATAGCCCAATGTCACTGTTTGCACATGCGGATTGGCTGCACGTGTTGTTCGGTTTTCAGGTTGTTTACAGTTCAGGGTGCGTTTGCTGACAATGATTTCCATTTGTGCCTGCAGTTTTTTACTATTTGTACTTTAGTATTTAGAGTTGCTAAGTGTAGTTTGCATACCATTAACCATTTTTCTGTTGAACATCGATTGCATCTTTTTGAATGTTATTGTATGGTGATGCCCTTTTTATGATTTTCCAGGATATGGTATAGTTTTTTTTTTTGTTTTGTTTTTAAGTCTCCAAATGTATTTGTTCAGTTCTGTTTGGTTTTTGTATTTTTCTTTGTTGAATGACTGTTTATGGTTTGCGTATCTGGTTTTGAAGTGGTTTTCAGTAATCCCCATGTATGTTTCTTTTCATTTTCTGATGTCACAGTGGCTTGGTATACAGTGTTGTTATAGAGGCATTTGTTGCTTAAGGGACACTGTTCTTTTTTAGTGCAATCACAGGATTTCCTTTCTTCACCCTTCCTTGCTGTGTTGCTTTTCATTTGTTGGATGAATCAATTATATTTTTAAGGTTAGGCATACATGAATATGATAGTTTGATGGTGTTCTTGTTGAATATTTTGGACCATTTGTGTTCTTTTGGGAATGATGCTGTCAGAATTTTGAAAAATTCTGTCCCTACATTTGTTTTTACTTTTCCTTCATATGAAGGGTTGTACCATGTGATTTTCCTTTTCTGCTTTTTTGTTTTTGTTCTTGTTGTTATCTGGGCTGTATTGTAGTCTGTAGCTGTAACTACTTTTCTGCAATGCCTCTTGGCATTCTGCTGCTGTGTTGTTGAATACTCTTTCATTATGTGACAGATTAGATAATCTCTTGTTTATGCCATTGGGTATGGTTTTCAGTATAGATGGTGGGTGGTTGCTATTGATGTTTACATAAATGGTTTATATATGTGGTTGTTGAGGTCAAGCGTTATGTCTAAGTAGTTCACTACCTTTTTGTTTGCTAGAGAAGGAAATTATCGACCTTCCAAACCCAAGCGTTATTTTGGGCGAAACCCCCCATTTTTAACATATTACCTCATCCATTTATTGTCAATTTTGCCAAAATTAGCTTTTTCTAAAATTAAGTTTTTTTTAGAAAACACACAATTTTTGATGATTCTAATATGTGAAAAATGGGGGGTTTTCACCCAAAATAACGCTTGGATTTGGAAGTTAGATAATTTCCTTCTCTCTGTCATTAATTTAATTTTTAAAAAAGTGCAAAACTCAACGCTCGGATTTTGGGAGGTTGATAATTACCTTCTCTCTGTCATTCTTCTAGTATGCTGATCTATTTCCAGCACTATCATTAAATCAGAACAAGCAACCAATCTTCCGTCTTGGTTAGTTATTTTTACGCACAATGAATTTATTTGGTCCCTAGTTAATTCTTTAAACTGTTTGTCTTTAAATTCAATTAGCTGATAATCACAATACCCTGTTTTAGTTGATACAACTCTTAATACTGCAGATGGTTGTCCATTATACAAATTACCATCAGTTCTCAGCTCTTGTAAATTAACAAACAATAATGGATTAATTAAAAAATCGGACGGTCTGTTACCTCTATACTCATAAATGCCCCATTCTGCAGGATCGTGTGTCTTAATATGATATGTTTCACCCATGTTAAAAAAAAGCCCATAATTCTAGCAAGACTTCTATGCAAAACATACTCCCTTTTTTCTTTTATTTTCGGAACAAACATAGTGATTGTAAGATTTGCCTCATCATTAATTTCTAATCTTATGTCAAATTTGCTAAATACTTCTTTTAAAGAACAAAAGTTATAGTAACCATCGGGGATTGTTAAACGTTTTAATTGATTGCCTTCTCCATCCTTAATATCTATCCAGTTGTTTTTAGCCCTTTCATATATATTAACCCACTTAAATTTAAACCCAATCTCTTTGAGAGCCACCCTATACCGACCGTCCCTATTGTCAATTGGATATTTAAGAACACACGCTCGTTTTGCTTGGTTATATAAATGTGCATCCTTTTTAAATACTTAAAAAAATTAAGAATTAAAAAATGGATCCTTTTAAATATAATGAAGATGTCACTTACAACGCCGGACCTTTTTATAATCCCAAATCGCTGGACTTCACCATTCTAACCATCGCAGTTGATGAATCATCTAGCTTCCAAGTCAGACTTTTAAATCCTTTACAAAAGTACATGAACCCACCAATAAGAAATGATGGAGTGCCACAATTATGGTCAAGCAAGCCCATGATTTTTTTCCAGAATCAACTAAACTTTGCAATTTACTGCACAACTACTGGCTGCAGTGTCTCATACGCAAACCATTTAAACCACCCCAATCTCTTAGTAAGGTCAGTTTATAACTTTCATGTTTACTATCAGTACAGACGCATACTAACAGAACTACAAGTGCCTCTCCCCAATGACTAATTCTTCTTTCCATTAACAACCCAATGGACAATACTGCATATGAAAGAATCTGTAATGAATTTAACATCGAACCCTCAACTGACTTTAGACAAAATTAGACCGTAATCATGGTTAGGCACGCTTCATTTGTGGGGCACCAAAAGAGTATATGATTATGACTATTGGCCTGGACACACCTCTTTTAGGCCAAACTTTCCAGTTAGATTGGCGTCCATAGAACAGAAACACCCCAACGTCTGGGCAACTTTTATCTTAGATGAAAGTAAAGGCCTAACAATGCCCGGAGTCCAAAGGGCTTAATGACTCCATAAGGACATACGTTTGGTGTCTCTTAGGAGCTCAAGCACAGACAAAAAGTCTAGCATAGTGGATCAGTCTACAGGCTTCGATGCGAGAAAACAGTTTCTGGCTAATCTAGAAGATGCTATTAACTCAGCTGTTGATTTGCCTTCAAGCATAGAAAGGTACCAGAACGTTCTTGTACATGCCAAGTCTAAAGTTGACTTTGATGTAGGCCATGGATTATATATGCTGCCCTCTGACCTTAGACTGCAGATTGGTATCATACAGAATTATAACAATGAAATCCTTATAGCCAGAGACGATCAAAACTTGGGGCACAATCAAAGTTTAAACACAAGGCCTGCTCCATCCATATTGAAAAAAGTACCCAGCTCTGAAGAGAGCGACCCCACAGCACCAACTCCATCAGCACCAACTCCATCAACACCATCAGAAAGCGACCCGTCTGTTAATGTGCCTCACCCTGACAGACACACTAGTGAAAAGACAGCTCTGGTTGTGTTTTTTTAACTTTTACCGGACTGGCTTTACTTTACTTCACTAAAAATTAATCCAATAGCCAGCACCCCCAATGTCCACAGGTGGTCGGCCATATAGCCAGCCACTTTGCCTATAGTAGACAGAACCCAACTAACAACACTGCCTATTATGCCAGGCAGAGCATCAGCTGCTTTAGCTGCTAACTTTTTTAATAAGTTTGCCAGGTGATGCAATTGTTTTCTAATCCAACTTTTACCAGGCTGGGGCGTAGGAGGAGGAGGTGCTGGCCCTGCTGTTGGCGCACTGCCTGTTAATGCATACACCAATGTAGAGATGGCAAACCCAACAGCTGTTAATATACTAACTATTGTAATCCCCTGCTCTCTGAACAGAGTCCTTATTCTTTCTGCCAGTGTAGTGTTTTTTCATAAAGGACTCTGTTTATAGTTTCTCTGATTCTGCTTATTTGTGATGCTAGCTGTGTTCTATTAGTAGACAGCGCTTCTAACCGAGCTGATCTTTCTATCATTAAATCCTGCATTTTCTGCTGGATTCTAGCTTTTTCATCTGGCCCCAGATTGCTGTCATCCCACATCAGCCAATTTATTTTTTTTTCTTCTTCTATTTGTCTATCCAGCTCACCAAGTTTTGCTAGATTGCTTGATAGCTCATCCCTTATAGTCTGTAAAGCCTTATTAAGGCCCATAATCTCGCGCATAGGCAACGGAGAATCACCGATTGTTTTTAATGCTGTCTCCTCACCAGTCTCCATAAAACTCGTTTCAATCTCTGCTATCAGGTCGTCTGCTCTTTTACTTAATTCTTCAAGAGGGATGTTTTGCAATTCAGATTGTGATGGCACCTCTCTCTCTAAATTTTGTAAAGCACTAACAGCATCGGTATTTAACTCACGTATAATGTTTAATTGATTTTGGTCAATAGTAGGGAGTTTTCTAACAATCGTGGTCTTGTTTATAAACTTGTTTGGGTTCTTTTTTTCCATGTGAGCTGCAAACGATCTCCTTCGCTGTTGTAAAATACAACTGCAGATTTTTTTTCAATTCAAATTTTTCAACAGGAATTGCACTAGGTCTCTCCGCTCCTATACTATTATAAAGGTCTTCAATTCTCTATCTAGTTTTCGTATTTCACTTAATCCACCGCCGGCTGCCCCCTCAAGTTCTTCTTGCAATGAAGGACTCAGTTCTCTTTCATCATCTTCTTCTTCAACAGGATCAATTGCATCAAAATCTTCATCCATATATATATATTGTTTTATTTATTTTATAAAAAATGAACTCATACGGTTGCGATCTTGATCCATACAGAAAAGGAAAAGAGCCCATGGGTGTAAAGGGCATAAGGCAGACTGTGCTGTGTTCCAAATAATCCATCATCAGTCCAACCTGGTCAGTTGTTAACAGTCAGGTTCCTGATGATCTTGGCGCTGATGACGTTATCATGCCAGGCACAGCTAAACTGTCATTCAAAATAGACATTAATTCAGCAGATCATAATGCCACTGTTGTTGCTAACTTGGGCAGGGCCATCATTAAAGAAATGAAAATCAAACTGGAGGGTCGAGAGAGTCTTTTCTCTAAGCAACGCAGACATCTTTACACTCTACTCTGACCTGTGGCTGCCTACAGAAGAAAGAAAAGACAAAGTTTATCAGGGCATCCAGGGTCCCAACGGCCTTAAACACCAGTTAAAAGCAGAGGATGCAGAGTCTGACAATAAGGATGAGGCGGTAGCACTGGCATTTGGCAACAGAGTTTGCATCCCTCTAGATTTTGAACTGTTAAAGACGCATCAGCCATATTATCAGGGTGCGCTCAGAGACAAACTTACTTATGAACTTACATTTAATGACAGCAGTTCTGTCATTCTGTCTGAAGACCCTGCAGCCAGATATGCAGCCAGTGACATCTCTCTTGAGTTTGATGTTGTTACTAACCCCGAACTAGCCAGAAAAGTCTTAACCCAGTATAAAAATAAGACCGTTATTTATTTTGAAAGAGTTGTGCACCACATTACAGAGAATAAAAACAAGCAAGACGCTGTCTGGAACATATCCCTCAGCTACTCTCTCAGGTCATTAAAAGGCATCTTGTTGTTGTTTACTAGAGTCGCAGACCCTTATAAAAGGAAAACGAAGTGTTTTATAAATCCAAAAATTGAGCAGTTGTCTTGTACTGTAGATGGCAAGCCTGTTCAGCTGTATTCAGCTGGACTCCAACCTCACCAACACTTCGATGAAATAAGAAAGCTGTTTGCTGGAGGAAGACAAACACATCCTACAGCAGATCTTGTATGCAAGAAACTTCACCTTCATGATCTAAGACTCGAAGATTATCTAACAAGAAAGTACGGTCTCTGGTTAGACTTCAGATCAACGTATGATAACACAGACTGCATGGAAGCGGAAGAAGGGTCGGGGCAGATGGCATAAACATACAGATTAATAAGGAAGCTGAGGAGAAGGGTCAGTTACAGATGCACGTTTTTGTTGTCTCTGACGCTCAGTTAAACATCGAAGAAAACAGGTTAAAAAAAAATAACCTATTAAAAGGATGGACCAGTTAAGCTTTTTACCCTAAAGACCCACACTGTTCGCTTATTTGTGGGATTACCGGCTGTGGCAAAAACAGTCTTTATACTTGATTTGTTACAAACAGTCTACCGGTTTCATTATGAGTACATTGTTATATTCTGCACAACCATTAAGCATAACAAGTCTTACAAAAAGAAAGGAAGTTTGTTTGGACAGATGACAATGTATTCTTAGCTGATCCCAGCGACAAACTGAGCGACTGTCTAGAGTATTATTATAAGCTCTTTGAGGGAAATGAAACGTTGTTTATTATTGATGACTGCTCGGCTGAACGAGACATTGTTAAAAAA
>JADBJO010036675.1:0-10709 GCA_016801955.1 Conus betulinus | reverse complement strand
GAGAGAGAGCGCACACACACACCCACACACACACACACACACACACACAACATACACACACACACATACACGCAGACGCACACACACACACACACACACACACACACACACACACACACACACACAGATAGATAGATAGATCGAGAGAGAGAGAGAGAGAGAGAGAGAGAGAGAGAGAGAGAGAGAATTGCGTCTTTTGAGGCTAGCCCACATTGTCCTGTCGCACAACAGTCGCAATGAGTACTCCTCCATCCAGTCGAAGCACGACCAGGAGGAACGCGGCTGTCCGTCACTCTCGATGCAATCCGATCAAGACGCCTGCGACACGGACAGAGCTTCTTGGTGCCACAGAGAGTGCGGACAGATCGGTACCACTCCTGTATTGTCAGGGACCCCCAGACCGACACAACAACCCCGCCCCTTCATTCTCACCCCTCTCGCCCCAATTCTGTCCCCGCCTGCACCCCCACCCCCTTGTACCCTCCTCCACCTATCCTCCCTCCCTTCCCATGCTCCCCCCCCCCCCCCCCCCCCCCCCTGCCTCTCTGCCCCTTCCGTCGCCCCCGCCCCCGCTCTTCAGTCCATGGACAGGGGAACATTAGCAGGACTCGCAGGCTTTTAAAGATACCGGAAAGGTGGCAAGAACTCCAGCCCACTTTCTTTTTTACTCCCTCTTCTCTCCAGGAACTGTCTCTTGGTCTCGGCTATCATCTCCAATCCCTACCCCTCCCCCTCCCTCCGTCTCTCCTACCTCACACCCCCCCCCCTCCCGCCACTGTTCCACCTCCTTCCCCTCCCTCTCTGTTCGTGGACCATGGTACATTTTATGTGGAGTCATCATCATTTGTCTGGCCTTTGGCAAACAAAAGAATGGTAACCGAAGATGGTAAAGATCCTCGCAGCATGTTTACCAACTGAGGTTCAGTATCACCATCGTTGCTCTTGGTGTTCTCTCATTCAAGCCATTTCCACCCTTCATTGGTGGATCTTCATCCCGGACACAGGTTCGTATACTTATCAGATGAAATCTGCATGATGAATGATGATTTTTTGTTAAACGTTGTTGGCTAATGCGAAAAAGAAAAGAAAAAACCCTTTCATTAAACTAACAGGCTGATTAAAAACAAAATTATGCTTGGTTGAATGCATTTGTTCATATTGTCATGATCAGCGTGCTTGAAACAGATTAATACACATCATTTTTTTTCAATCTGATGAATCCGTCAGCCGTGTTTAGGGCATGGAAGGTATAAGCATAGAACGATTCTCTCTACACCAACGTCACGTGGGGATAAAAAAAAAAAGTTAAATACGGAAAAAAGCACATAAATTTGTGGGAAATGATGAACATGCATGTAGTGAAAAGTATATTAACGAGAGAGAGAGAGAGAGAGAGAGAGAGAGAGAGAGAGAGAGAGAGAGAGAGAGAGAGAGAAGCAGCAACAAAAATCAAGTAATAACTACGGTTCAGTTTATTTTCTGAGGCATGAAAAAAGCACATACATTTGTGGGAAAGATGAATATTGCATGTAGTAAAAAGTATATTAACGAGCGAGCGAGCGAGCGAGCGAGCGAGCGAGCGAGCGAGAGAGAGAGAGAGATAGAGAGAGAGAGAGAGAGAGAGAGAGAGAGAGAGAGAGAGAGAGAGAGAGGAGAGAGAGAGAGAAGCAGCAACAAAATCAAGCAATAACTAAGGTTCAGTATATATTTTCTGAGGCATGAATGTCTTTCTTCATTATTATCGTAGTGTTTCAGGCTTTCCGAAATAACACTGATTGAAACTACAAAAAAACGTCTGCTGCAGAACAAAATGTCATCCGGCGACAAATTATACTGACCTTGCAGAACAAAGTGTCACCTGGTGCTGGATGTCACACCGACTGGCATTTTGTACCGACGTTGCGACACACAATGTCACCCGGTACGGAATATCTTTTTTGGCAACAGTCTGAATGGGCAGGTCACATTTTCATGTCCACTGTGGAACAAATTGTCGCCATTTGTAAATGTGCAGTTTGAGTCAGGTCTGACAGATCCCTGTGTTTTATATGGATCTAGGTGCACAAGATGGAGTACGGAAGATAGAGGACGCCTAATTGATAACTACCCGGCTTTTCGCCCATCATCGTCAGTTGTCGTTGTCAGTTGAAGGGGTAATGTTAGTCTCCGTTCGTTCAACAGATATGATAGAAGCACGGTCTGGTTATGGACCAAATACTAGACTTACTTTTCCTTACGCCATCGCTCACCACCACCATCACCAGACAAGTTACCACCACCGTCAGAACGCGTCACTATCATCGCTTGAAACTAAAACCGTTATAGGGGATAAGATGTGGGTGCATGGTCCCTCGTCATCCAAGGTTGCACACCTAACAAACGTTTTATCATCACTTACTTCACTTTGATTGACACTAGAAACCTTAGTAAACCGGGTCGGATCCAGTCCAACTTCTATAATGCACGTGGTGACGGGCGGGACGATTTAGAGCCACATAGGGACCAAAAGTATGTGGAACAGACGTGCCGGGACACAATAATTCCATGCCAGGTACGCAACATCGCTACCAGGAATGCTCACGACGGAGGTTATTGTGGACATTTTTTGCTGTACCTTATCGCCCCCTTTGTTACAAATTCTGTGCTCAATGGGTTAAGCGTTTTCTCACGGTGGCAGTTCCCAGCTCTGCAAGTCCGAAAGTCAATTTGAATGTTCGCTTCAGCCATTAACATGCGAGCGATCGTATGACTAGTGTGTGTGTGTGTGTGTGTGTGTGTGTGTGGGGGTGTGTGTGTGTGTGTGTTTATGTCCGTTTTACGAACCAGACATTGATAGGCGAGCATCTTATCACCTACTGATTTGATGCGTACATACTTTGTAAGTCTCGTGTGGAAGAACACCTTGCAAACGACTATGTCACCTTGATAGGAATTGTCGGATCCTGTTATGAATGCACCGTTCCGGAGACGACCCGAAACAAGGACCACCAGTATACGTGTATCCCTTCCTGCCACTTATTCCAGTTGCTGTGTGGCAACGGATGTGGAGTCTCCCGTTCGAGTTTGTCCTGCCTGAAATACTCATTGTTGTATGCTTGTGATTTGGTGTGGCTTATCGTTTTGGCGATCAGTAGTTTACTTTTTGTGCGTTTGGCGTTGTGTTTCTCTTGATGTGTAAGTACCCGTCCTGCGAATTCCCCCCAATTAAAAACAACTCGCTTTGGTATTTGGTAATATTTAAAAAAACCATGGCTTCCGCAGACCGCATAGCGATCGAGATTTATTCAATGCCCGTTTACTTGAACTTCACTTGCAGATACCCATCGTATCACAGACCCTGTCCAGTAAACCACGAAAATCTGACACATTATAATCTATTTTAACGCGATAGAAACGGAAAGTGGTTTGCAATCGTCGCTGATCACCGGATGGAAGGGATCATCAGGCTTCGTATGCCTTCCGACACATCCACGAGTCAGTGCGATTTTTCTCTCTACCGACCGGCCCCACGTGAGTTTTTGTGCCTATGAGCTCAGTTGCGGAAGAATGGGCCACGCAGTCGATGGTTTTCATTCACTAACGGATGCGTCTTGTAGAAGTGTTGCTCAAATTTCCTGACCAATAATTTCAAGTATCCTGATCTCTCGGTCACTGGTTGACCCAGGGATATATTATGAAAGAAACCGGTAGAGTACAGACATGTCATCAGTCTCAGAACGGAAGGAAATACGTAGACCATCTTTCATCATCCTCCCTTCTTTTGATCGCAGAAGAACCACAGTCTCAAAATTTTGTGGCCTCATGCACTGTGTAAGGGTGACCCAGGGGGTTTCGATGTTCTATCAAGTTATGTCGTGGCGTGTTTGATTAAGTTGGAGAGTAACCATATCGGCGAGCAGGGGGCTGGCCATCCGTTGGATAGCCGTCACGTCCTTTTCCCCCCTCCGTGGTCTTAGTGCTTTCACCCGTCAGCCATCTCCTTTTTCTGAATGAGGCATGACGATTGCTCATTCACAGCCCGCCTACCGCGGACCTTAAACAATTAATGTCGTTGCTAAGTTTTTGTTATGGGGCGTAGTAGGTGGTGCTGGCCTGCGTATGTTTGGATCAGAGAAGGGCGTCACTGAACACATCGAAGCGATGTTCCTCGAAGCAGTGCAGTTGCCTCTGTCCGGTGAAGAGTTTGCTTCTATGACGACGAAATGACAGCTCCCAGTGCATGCCGGTGCCGGTGGCCTGCAGCGTGACTGATGCGGCATGTGGCGGTGGACGAGGGGGTGTCGGAAAAATCAGCGGCGGGGGTGCACTGCATCTGATCGGTTAGTACAGGAACGATGGGACAGCAAAATAAAATAATAATAATAAAATAAAGAAAAAAAATGAAAAAAGGAAAAAAATCATCATTTTAAATTCTAACTGTTTCGGCTGATTGGACCTTGCGCGGGAAGACCGCCTAGATATCTGCTTATCCTAATGTCGGTGTTTGATCCGCGAGCTAGATGCATTGTTTCCTTATTTTTGTATGAAGTCGATGATAAAGGATCTTCCGGATTATCTCTTAGTGGTTCCCCTGACTGTTGCCCCAACGTTTGGCCAGATTTCACTACGTTCATCCTCGCACAGGTTAACTTCCGCGTACACCGGACGGCCTCCGCAAGACCACGGCTAGTGCTCATGCAGGGGAGCGAATAGGCGAGCTGCTTTTCGGATTTTATAGCGGGATAGACGTAGAACAGCCTATGCACTTCGTAACGTTCAAGGATGTGGATAGTCAGTGCACATCGTACACACCCCCAGGAGCCACTTCACCTGTCAGTTCCAGCCAGCCGCTGGCGATCTACCAACCCTGGGAAAAAACTTGTACCACTTCTTTAATTCTGCGCCCTTCTCTCTGTGCCCACTCCGCATCTCCCACCCATTCGTTCAAGCGCCCTAATGCCAGGCAGCACCCTCTCCTATGATCATCTGATCATCCACAGAACTCGCCGACGGCACCCAATTGGTCTTCCAGGTCTCTCTGTCAAGCCTGCTTGCCTCGCGTAGCTGGATGCTTCGTCATCGCGGCCTTTGTTTCCCAGGCAGACACAATTTCCTCGCTAGAATGGAACCGCATACACTACCACAGCGACTCCTCGCCAATACTTTAGGCAGAACGCCAGTCCACGTCCTGCCAATGGCGGTCTCCACCGACCTGGCGGATTGTCTATCCTAGTCATCAGGCCAATGATTACGTAATCTCCTACTCCCTACACCGCGATGCGGGATCTTATCAAGCTTCCCCCCCACGCCTTTTCCGATTCAACAAAACGGAGCTTAAGCTAGGAAGACAACCACGACCAATGAGTGCGTGTCAGTTATCGCATATCGAGAAGAAAGAAGACCTTTGTGAATGGTATTCTCACTGATCGCTGCAGTCCTTTTATTACTACCACCTTTCTCTTAACCCCATCCTTACCCTGAGAGGTACTGTGGTCTTCAATTGTCACCACCCATCTTGCTTTTCCTGTCCCCCCCCCTCGCGACGTTTATTTCCCGCCCTTACTCATCCACTCGTAGTACTTTCATGCCAGACATGGGTGGTTTGCTGTTCATGACTGACTTAACTCGAGACAACTGCCCAATGCTCTAGTAGCAAAGTAGGGTAGCACCTAGATCTTTTCACCTCCCAGGCCATAGCGACAGACACCCTGGACTAGAAGCCCGGCCGCCCTTACTTTACCACCCCTCCTGTCTCCTAGTCGGTCCTGGATTTCCCTTAGGGCAAAAGAGACCACACAGCCACAAACTACCAGTGATATCAGGCCGGTAACTCACCGCAAGACATCCCTTGTCCCCCTTCTCAAGGACTGAACAATCTTGAGAAACCGTTATCTCGCTGTGGCTAAACGCCGACAACTTACCGCTACAGCTAACCACTTTGAGTTAAGCTCTCCACCGGCTTTGATCCGAACAAGACCTGGTGAAACTCCAATTCACAACACACGAACAGGGTATCTATATTTCCTGGTTGGCTGGATGCGCCGATTCCCCCACGAGCACCTACAATCACAGTAAACAAGAAGAAGGAAAGTCTTCCCTCGTCCACAGTCCTTCGGGCTTTCAAGTTACGCATCCTCGTTAACTGCGAGTTCAGGTACGCGAGCGGTTGCTTAGCAGGCCTCGTAAATCAGTTCATTGCATCGAACACAAACACCCAATTTTTTTTTTTTTTTGTCACACCGTATCTTCTTTCTTTCCTCATTCCACTATCCACACAACTTCCCCCACTCAGCTCCAAAACACTGTTTTTTTGGCTACAACTTATACTACACACCATCCAGGACCCACACATCTACGTATCCACCTTTTTGTAGAGACAGATAGATTAGATATAGAGGAAGTGACCCTGAGCTGGTAGGGTGAACCACCACACTAACGCGAGGAGAAGAAATTATGCACCCCATGGTGCGTGTTTGAGACATCATCCACGAAGAGGGACGGTAGATACCTTTGATGAATGGATTGAAACCGTTGTAGTAAAACGAATTAAAAATCCCTCTTTCTCTTTAGTGATTAACTTTGGTGTGTATGAAGGGTGAGAGAAAGAGAGAGAGACGAGAGGAGAAGAGAGAGAGAGAGAGGACAACACGACAGACAGAGACATGCGACAGAGAGATGACCTTTTACCTTACTGGGATGGGCGTTGCTCTGGGTGTAGGAGGCTTCGGAGGGGGACCAGAGCCACAGATTCGAGAAAAGAAGAACTGTAGTCCATGCGATAGTTGTTTTCACCTGAACCAAAACCAATGTCTTTCCCTGCTGGCAGCCCAGACTTGCAAAGATGCCTTCTTTATATCGGTATGGGACGTAGCCCGGACTCCGATCGAATGCTTCCAACTCTCTTATCTAGCACTACATTCATGGACCTGCTCTGTTCCGGTTCCACTCATTCACTGTCTCCAAGGGACTCTGACCTTCAGGTAGGTCAGAGTCTTTGTGTCACACACGCCGCCCCACGTTCAATAAACGATCAATGGTTTGTTTCTAATACATATGCCCGTTTGCCATATTTCGGTTCTTATCTGCAACCCACTATGCGCAAGTACGCCTGTACAGAACTTTGGCTGATTTTTCCCTTTTTATGTGTACCCCTTTAGCGGAGATAGTCCGATAGGTTTCACAATTCACGTTACGAACCCGTATTCAGATTTTAAGCAATCCTGTCTTTTAAAAACCGAGCTCTTTGTCCGTGAAATATCTCTGCTGCCTTTCCGCCAGCTCTATAAACTTAGAAGACAAGATTGCCTTGAATTTACGGCACCAGAGATGTAAAAGAAATCCTTTTCTACAATCATATTTTCCAGCCACACTAACTATTTTTCCTTATGCTTTTAATTACCACCTGATAAAACAACCGACCTCCCCGGGCCCGTTCACTCCCCTTTTGCAGTTGCAGACGAAGCTTGTATGAACAGTCTCACTTCAACCATCAGCATTCGACGATCAAATGTTACGTATAGTGTAGTTTGAAGCGTTTATTTGAGCATAAAGGTCATCCATTCCTGTGTCTCCCGAACGAGCTTTACAGGCCCAACCCCCCACCCCCCCCCCCCCCCGCCCCCACGGACCGCTGTCATCCTCAGGCCTAATCTGAGCGGACTCTAACTTTTTTATCCCCCCATCTAAATACTCATCTTGTTGCACCCCGCGCCACCCATCTTTTACACCACTGTCCTTTCCCAAGTATATCCGCGTGGTTTTAGAATTCAATTTGAAATACACCCCTTGTGTCGGAATTGATCGGGAATTGAACTTCCACCCCCCCCCCTTTTTTTTTTTTTTTTTGTGGCCCCCTTCGCTCTCACGCGTAGAACAAAAAAACCGATTGCACACTTTGGCTTAAGGGGCGTACCCCCCCCGGCCTATACTACTCTGCCTATCGCAACCCCAGTACTCACACTACCTAATCCTGCACCCAGGTTGAAAATGAACCCGACAGTCGCTAGAAGATGTAGTTAAGGGAACAATCGTTTCCCGAACAGTTGATCGCCTCGTGATACTACGGTACTAAAAAAAAAACGACAACAAAACACCAAAACAATAGCATGCCCAATCGAAACACAAACAAATAAACACAACCATTACTCAACAAGATAACAAAGTCGGGAAAAAACAGTGATGACAGCATGCATTCGGGCAGGTGAGGACGGGAATTATTGAAACGCTAATGTTGCTCACGGATCATAGGCCTCAATACTGTTGATTGTCGTCGTCGGCGGCTATGGTTGAAGTCTGCCACTCCTAGTGATGTTTAGAGTGCACGGGTGTGTCGCCCTACATTGATTATATTCTTGCTATCGACTCCGTACAAGATGCGAATTTTGTTGTATTGATTCTTTTAGAAGACTCGCCTGCCGGCGAGTTCTGGTTAGCGAGGTTGCACCATCTCTATTTTGTCAACTCTTATATTGTGAACCCGGTTAAAAGCCCAACGGTTTTGGTGACAGCGTATGTGACTTACGAATTTAGAGAACTGTGCGCGCCTGTTCCTTGCGGATTTGTATGAAATCTAATTATTCCTTGCTCACTTGGACAATTAATGTTACCATAGTGTTAGTGCGATGTGTGTACGTTGTGTGGTGTGTGGGTTGTACGTGGTGTGTGGTGCCTTGTGGCGTGTGGTGTTGACGTCCGCGCGGCCCCCACTTCATGGTGGGGTATGGAATAGATTTCACTCCTTGATGTATTCCCCCCCCCCCCCCCCCTTTTTTTTTGGGCACGTGCACGTTAGTGTTAACGCCTTGTGTGGGTTCTAGAAATAGTTGTTATTTTCTCGTTTCCTTGTTGGGAGTCTCTTTGAAAACAGCGAACCCCAGTTGTATGTGCTCTCTGTACTCTCCTCTGTCTCTGTCCTTCTCTCTGTCTTACCACCCCCCACCCTCGTCTCAGTCGCTGAACAACACTTCATCTGTCTCTTACATCGGAACATTTTCACAACATACCACAACCACACACAATCTCACAACCTTATAACACGAAAGGACAAGCGCCGCCGCCCCTTTGCGTGCAAACATGTCTAATTTCAAACATGCATTCCCGCATCCCTGTGATATGACTCAAACTATTTTCGCGCAGTATCCCAGCCCTATCATGGTAAGTGACACACCATTCTTTTCTGGACCGCACCCTGTTTTGGTATTTCCCTACCCCCTTTTAACTTTCACCTACCATTGTTTTCTCGCTTGTTGTTGTTCCGATGGTGTTACTTTATTTACCTGATTGGCACCCATCCCCCGTGGGTTAATCTGGAGGCCTAACTGCCACTATATGGCAACTGCACGTCAAACCCATGCCACATCTTTTAAGCGTGCAGCCAACTATCGTTTTTCTTTTACATACGTATATAAAAAGCTTCGTTTTCACCAATCTTGGCTCACAGCAGTTTATCACGAATTAAGCTAGTTATAGCAATCATAGCAAGTGGTGTTGAAGTGAAATGCGACGTCCTGCCACTCAATCCGTATTCTGCTCAACGTCTTGGGCTTTGAACGTTAATACGCGTTGTCTCTCTCACGACCCAGCCACAGATGAGATAGAATGAGAGAGGACGAGAGATTGAGGAGATGAGAGACGAGGGAGGACGAGAGAGTAGAGTGCAAGAGCGAGATTTTAGTAGCCTCCCCGGGCAGTGGGAATACATGGGGTCATCAAATAGAATTCACAAATAATAGCCAGACGAACACTAAGCCTTCGACTCTAGCTTCCTCAGGAACATTAGGCACACCAACTAATGGTGGCTTTCTGTTTTGGGTGTAGTTTTTGGGTTAATATTCAGTGTTAACACTATCTGTTATCGGTATTAATATCTCCCTTATCTTCACTGTTTCAAATCAGTTGATCGATCCGCGGTATTTACAATCATGCTATTACCATGGGTATCATTAGCATCAAAACCTCAGCGTCCATTACCTGTAATCCTGGTGAAGTTATTGATGAATGAGGAAATTGATCGCCAGGCTGGGGGCTGGAAGGTAAGGTTGACGCTCTACTGAAGCACACACGGCGAGTTGCGAAGCTCTGCCTTTTTTTCAATAAGGCTCCACGGCAGTTGGTTAGGACGAGGCATTGAAGCACATTTTGTCCCAGTACCTTTTTGTTTTTTCAAGGTCGGCAATAAAGTTTGGTTGATTGTCAAGAGAATAGCAGGGTTGTCTTTACACATAATCGTACAAAAGGACTACACGTACATCTGCATGGTTGTTTTCTGTGGCGAACAGTTCGGTTACGGGGTAGGGGAAAAGAAACAATGGAGAAGAAATATTGAACCTGTTGGTCGGGCCACGTCTGTATAAAAGAATGATTAATGCAGTTGCGGGGAAAAAAAGGATGTTGATCTTGTAGTATCTGCCGATCATGGTGGCTGAGTCTGTCGCAGTCTGGTTAAAGTGGTTACGTCTGTATGCTAGCAACTAAAGAAATAAAAATCACTCCAGGTCTGGTCTCATGGTTGTGGAAATTCCGAAGCTTTTGTAAATCGATGTTTCGGGGTCTTTGGATAAACAGTTTGTCATCCGACTCCAGGGTATACAGTAACTACACAACGCCGGCACTTTCCTTCAGTGTAAAAGTGTTGAATGCGGGACAGCAGAAATTCGCGAACCCCGTCCTGGGAAAAAAAAATATGGTTATGCCCCCCCCGCGCCCCCGTGTGTGTTGTGGGCTGTGTTGTG
>JADBJO010036674.1:0-10709 GCA_016801955.1 Conus betulinus | reverse complement strand
AGACATGATGGGAAAATGGATGAAAGCAGACAGAGCAAGATGCATGTTGACTAGTGCCATCACAATACTTCAGGTGCCCATCACTCCACAGTTGTCTTGTAGAACAAGGATGCTGACTGGTGCCATCACAATACTTCAGGTGCCATCACTCCACAGTTGTCTTGTAGAACAATGATGCTGACTGGTGCCATCACAATACTTCAGGTGCCATCACTCCACAGTTGTCTTGTAGAACAATGATGCTGACTGGTGCCATCACAAAATATTCAGGTGCATCACTCCACAGTTGTCTTGTAGAACAATGATGCTGACTGGTTCCATCACAATACTTCAGGTGCCATCACTCCACAGTTGTCTTGTAGAACAATGATGCTGACTGGTGCCATCACACATACTTCAGGTGCCATCACTCCACAGTTGTCTTGTAGAACAATGATGCTGACTGGTTCCATCACAATACTTCAGGTGCCATCACTCCACAGTTGTCTTGTAGAACAATGATGCTGACTGGTGCCATCACAATACTTCAGGTGCCATCACTCCACAGTTGTCTTGTAGAACAATGATGCTGACTGGTGCCATCACAATACTTCAGGTGCCATCACTCCACAGTTGTCTTGTAGAACAAGGATGCTGACTGGTGCCATCACAATACTTCAGGTGCCATCACTCCACAGTTGTCTTGTAGAACAAGGATGCTGACTGCTTCCATCACAATACTCGTCACTCCATAGTTATATTGAACAGGAATGATGCTGGCTGGTGTTAGAATAATACTTCAAGTGTCATTACTCGTTTTCCATCTCCCCCCAGTTGACACTCTTGTGTGATCATTAAACAACTTGTGATGCACCACCACCCGTGTGTGATTTAGACTGATCACTAAACAACTTGTGATGCACCACCACCCGTGTGTGATTTAGACTGATCACTAAACAACTTGTGATGCACCACCACCCGTGTGTGATTTAGGCTGATCATTATTAAACAACTTGTGATGCTCCAACACCCGTGTGTGATTTAGACTGATCACTAAAACAGCTTCTGATGCACGACTACCCGTGTGTGATTTAGACTGATCATTAAACAACTTCTGATGCTCCACCACCGTGTGTGATTTAGACTGATCACTAAACAGCTTGTGATGCACCACCACCCGTGTGTGATTTAGACTGATCATTAAACAACTTGTGATGCTCCACCACCCGTGTGTGATTTAGATTGATCACTAAACAACTTGTGATGCACCACCACCCGTGTGTGATTTAGACTGATCACTAAACAACTTGTGATGCACCACCACCCGTGTGTGATTTAGACTGATCACTAAACAACTTGTGATGCACCACCACCCGTGTGTGATTTAGACTGATCACTAAACAACTTGTGATGCACCACCACTCGTGTGTGATTTAGACTGATCACTAAACAAACTTGTGATGCTCCACCACCCGTGTGTGATTTAGACTGATCACTAAACAATTTGTGATGCACCACCACCCGTGTGTGATTTAGACTGATCACTAAACAATTTGTGATGCACCACCACCCGTGTGTGATTTAGACTGATCACTAAAACAACTTGTGATGCACGACCACCCGTGTGTGATTTAGACTGATCACTAAAACAACTTGTGATGCTCCACCACCCGTGTGTGATTTAGACTGATCACTAAACAACTTGTGATGCACGACCACCGTGTGTGATTTAGACTGATCACTAAACAACTGTGATGCACGACCACCGTGTGTGATTTAGACTGATCATATAAACAACTTGTGATGCTCCACCACCCGTGTGTGATTTAGACTGATCACTAAACAACTTGTGATGCACGACCACCCGTGTGTGATTTAGACTTATCACTAAACAACTTGTGTGATGCACGACCACCCGTGTGTGATTTAGACTGATCACTAAACAACTTGTGATGCACCACCACCCGTGTGTGATTTAGACTGATCACTAAACAACTTGTGATGCTCCACCACCCGTGTGTGATTTAGACTGATCACTAAACAACTTGTGATGCACCACCACCCGTGTGTGATTTAGACTGATCACTAAACAACTTGTGATGCACCACCACCACCCGTGTGTGATTTAGGCTGATCATTAAACAACTTGTGATGCACCACCACCAGTGTGATTTAGACTGATCACTAAACAACTTGTGATGCTCCACCACCCGTGTGTGATTTAGACTGATCACTAAACAACTTGTGTGATGCACCACCACCCGTGTGTGATTTAGGCTGATCATTAACAACTTGTGATGCACCACCACCCGTGTGTGATTTAGACTGATCACTAAACAACTTGTGATGCTCCACCACCCGTGTGTGATTTAGACTGATCACTAAAGAACTTGTGATGCTCCACCCACCCGTGTGTGATTTAGACTGATCACTAAACAACTTGTGATGCTCCACCACCCGTGTGTGATTTAGACTGATCACTAAACAACTTGTGATGCACGACCACCCGTGTGTGATTTAGACTGATCACTAAACAACTTGTGATGCACGACCACCCGTGTGTGATTTAGACTGATCACTAAGCAACTTGTGATGCTCCACCACTCGTGTGTGATTTAGACTGATCACTAAACAACTTGTGATGCACCACCACCACCGTGTGTGATTTAGACTGATCACTAAACAACTTGTGATGCACCACCACCCGTGTGTGATTTAGACTGATCACTAAACAACTTGTGATGCATGTGCACCACCACCCCACCACCCGTGTGTGATTTAGACTGATCACTAAACAATTGTGATGCACCACCACCCGTGTGTGATTTAGACTGATCACTAAACAACTTGTGATGCACGACCACCCGTGTGTGATTTAGACTGATCACTAAACAACTTGTGATGCACCGCCACCCGTGTGTGATTTAGTCTGATCACTAAACAACTTGTGATGCTCCACCACCCGTGTGTGATTTAGACTGATCACTAAACAACTTGTGATGCACCACCACCCGTGTGTGATTTAGACTGATCACTAAACAACTTGTGATGCTGCACCACCACCCGTGTGTGATTTAGACTGATCACTAAACAACTTGTGATGCACCACCACCCGTGTGTGATTTAGACTGATCACTAAACAACTTGCGATGCACCACCACCCGTGTGTGATTTAGAATGATCACTAAACAATTTGTGATGCTCCACCACCCGTGTGTGATTTAGTCTGATCACTAAACAACTTGTGATGCTCCACCACCCGTGTGTGATTTAGACTGATCACTAAACAACTTGTGATGCACCACCACCCGTGTGTGATTAGACTGATCCTCTCTCTCTCTCTCTCTCTGATATCTTTAAGATTCAGAGAAGAGGGAGGAAGAAGTTGACAGTAGATACGATGTGTGTGTGTGTGTGTGGTGTGTGTGTGTGTGGGTATTTTGAGTGAAACGTCAGAAAGGGGGGAGGAGGAGGTTAACGGTAGATACGATATTGTGTGTGTGTGTGTGTGCGCGCGCGTGCTGGCGTGCTAAACGAAAGAATAAAGTCAGCTGTAAATGGTTTGATTGGGCCGCTCAGTCATTCCGTGTCAGCCCCAGAGCGGAAGGGATTTACACGGTAAAGTTTGAGCGTGTCACGTGTTTGTGTGGTGGCGGCAGATTTCATTAGAACCTGATTTCGACATCACTTCAGACGAAAGTGTGCGGACGCGCGTTTCTTTGTGTGCGGAGCGCGTGAGGCACGTGAACAAAGCGTTGTCTGCACTCACTGAAGAGCGCGCTCTCTCCATCGATCCATGCCCGCACAGAGTAAACATCGCTCATCCTGACATTAAGTACTGTACTGCTTGTGGGCAAGTGACCCTTGAGTTTGCGCAAAGAGAACAGGACAGGCAGAGAGAGAGAGAGAGAGGAGAAGGAAAACTGCCATTAGCTAGGCAGGGTCTATTGACAATGGAGTTATGAAAAATTCATTTCATGAGAGCAAGAAAAAAAAAAACATAGTAAGGAAAAAGACTAAACTCACATAACTTTTCAGCTGTCACTCCTATCAACTTGACCATCCAAACACTAGTTTGTCTTTATTGTTTTCATACGATTCCTCGGGCGAGAAGGACACACACACACACACACACACACACACACACACACACACACACCGATTGGAGGGAAACACACACACACACAACACACACACACACACACACACACACACACACACAACGCACGCACACACACACACACACACACCACACACACACACACACACACACACCAATTCGAGGGAACACACAACACACACACACACACACACACACACACACACACACAACCAATTCGAGGGAAACGAGCACACCACACACACACACACACACACACACACCACACCACCACCACCACACACACACACACACACACACACCACACACACCACGAGGGGGACACACACACACACACACACACACCAACACACCACACACCACCACACACACCACACACACACACACCACACACACACACACCAATTCGAGGGAAAACACACACACACACACACACACACACACACACACACAAAGCCAGTGCAGCGCAGTGCAGTGCAGCGTGAAGCAGAGAGCTCAGGTGTTCAAGAGCTTCGTCCGCCCGAGGACCCCCTAAACGGCCAGTGTCACCGCTGCCACCAGTCACCCGGCCACACGACCCTTCGCCGGTGTTGTCGCCTCCTGTGCCGCCCCCCCCCCCCCCCACCCCCCCCCCCTTTGACCCTGTCCGTCTAGTCCGCCGCCCCACCCCACCTCTCTCCCTCCTCTGTTCCATAGACGAGTGAGGGCATTTTTTTCTCTGCCTTTAAAAAAAAAAAGATTTTAGCCATGGTGTGTGCAGATGGAAAAGTATATATATATATATATATCAAAAATATGCTAAAAACGCCTAATAAAAATCTTAAGGTGCTCAACCCCTTGGGGAGCAACATCTGTTAAAAATAGGATGATAAAAGGAAGTTTTAAAAACCAACAGATCTGTTTCGAGCAGCGCTCTCCTCAGGATGGTTTTGGGGTCGCCTACTGCCGGTGTTATATGGCCTGATGTCACTGTTTGCACGTGCGGATTGGCTGCACGTATTGTTCGTTTTTTGGGGTTGTTTACAGTTCAGGGTGCGTTTGATGACAACGATTTCCATTTGTGCCTGCAGTTGTTTACTATTTCTACTTTAGTATTTAGGGTTGCTAAGTATGGTTTGCAAAGTATTAACCCATTTTCTGTTGAAACATAGGTTGCATCTTTTTGAAATGTTGTTGTATGGTGATGCCCTTTTTATGATTTTCCAGGATATGTGTATAGTTTATTTTTTTGTCTTTAAGTCTCCAAATATATTTGCTCAGTTCTGTTTGGTTTTTGTATTTTCTCTTGTTGAATGACTGTTTATGGTTTTGCGTATCTGGTTTTGAAGTGATTTTCAGTGATCCCTATGTATGTTTCTTTTCATTTTCTGATGTCACAGTGGCTTGGTATACAATATATATATATATAAAAACTTTGATTAAAAATGTAAGTGATAAAACCAAAGTTTTAACAGATGCCGCTCCCAACCCGGTTGAGCACTTTTTTAAAAAATTATTGTTGGTTAGCAACACAATTTTATATATATATATATATACGCGCGTGCGTGCGTGCGCATGTGCTTGCGCACGTGCAAGTATACGTGGGGGGGTGGATATGTATGCAGTTTCTGTGAGAAGAGAGATTTGTTGTCAGTTCTCACTGGGATGGGATTGCTTTTCTTCTTTTTTTCCCCCTTACATTTCAGTGAGCGATGCTCCATGTTTGTCCCTGGCTGTGGACGGGTATCGATGTGATCTGTGTTTTGATCAGACGTAAAGAAAGGTTTGTCTGAGGAAGGCAGGATTGCCGAAACGTTAAAAAAGATGATACAGCTTGTTTCCTCTTTTTTGTTCAGTGATCGATATATATATATATGGACACCTCCACTCCATTGCCTCTGTGTGTGTGCGCGCGTGCGCGTATGTTAGTGTGTGTGTGTGTGTGTGTGTGTGTGTACGTACGCGCACTCACGTGCAGGTGTTGGAACGGGGTACGGAGAATGGCCTTGTTGTGAAGCAGTGGAGTCGACCATGGAACACTTAGCATGAAAATGAAAGTGGCATGGGGTTGGGATAAAGGTGGGAGGATAGTTGGGGGAAGGGGGGGGGGGGGAAGTAAGTTAGGAAAAAAAAAAAGGAGGGGGGGGGGATGCAAGGGAATCCTGTCAAACTCTAGGAAAACGATAGAGTTTGTGTTCAGGTTAAGACGTCACAACTTGCGTCTCGGTGAGTGTTGCTCACTGTCGCTGTCCGGGACTGATGGCCGGGGGGGGAACAGAGGGTGCAGGGACTGGAGGGACTGAGGGGGGGCTGGTGGGGGAACAGAGGTGCAGGGACTGACGGCCGGGGGGGGAACAGAGGTGCAGGGATGATGGCCGGTGGGGGAACAGAGGGGCAGGGGACTGACGGCCGGTGGGGGAACAGAGGTGCAGGGACTGATGGCCGGTGGGGGAACAGAGGGGCAGGGATGAGGGACTGACGGCCGGTGGGGGGGGGGAACAGAGGTGCAGGGATGATGGCCGGTGGGGGAACAGAGGTGCAGGGATGATGATGGCCGGTGGGGGAACAGAGGTGCAGGGACTGACGGCCGGTGGGGGGGACAGAGGGGCAGGGAACAGAGGATGCAGGGGGGGACGGCCGGTGGGGGGATGACAGAGGGGGGAGGGATGCAGGGATGACGGCCGTGGGGGGAACAGAGGTGCAGGGATGATGGCCGGGTGGGGGAACAGAGGTGCAGGGATGATGGCCGGTGGGGGAACAGAGGGGCAGGGGATGATGGCCGGTGGGGGAACAGAGGTGCAGGGATGACGGCCGGTGGGGGAACAGAGGGGCAGGGACTGAGGGGGGAAACAGAGGTGGCAGGGACTGACGGCCGGTGGGGGGAACAGAGGTGCAGGGACTGATGGCCGGTGGGGGAACAGAGGGGCAGGGACTGAGGGACTGATGGCCGGTGGGGGAACAGAGGTGCAGGGACTGATGGCCGGTGGGGGGAACAGAGGTGCAGGGACTGACGGCCGGTGGGGGAACAGAGGGGCAGGGACTGAGGGACTGATGGCCGGTGGGGGGGAACAAGAGGTGCAGGGACTGATGGCCGGTGGGGGGAACAGAGGTGCAGGGACTGATGGCCGGTGGGGGGAACAGAGGGGCAGGGACTGACGGCCGGGGGGGAACAGAGGTGCAGGGTAGGTAGTAAGTTGGTCGTCGTTCTCTGCAGCCTGGCTGTCTCTGTGGAGCTGTTGTCACCGTCAGCCTGCGAGAGGGTCGTCTGCTGAACCGTAATCACCATCACACCCCCCCCCCCCTTCCTCTCCTGCCCCCCCACCGCCTTCCCATCTTCTTCTTACCACTACCGCTCCCCACCCCCCACCCCTCCCGCGCTGCTCTCGCCCCATCACCTGTCTTTGTGTTGTTTGACACTCGTTTAGGAGATGTTTCAGATCACTTTTTGGTTTTTTTTTGTTTTTTGAAAGAAAAATTAAGATGAAAATCGCGCGCGAGCACGCACGTACAAACACACACACACACACACACACACACACACACACACACACACACACACACACACATGCGCGCGCGCGCGTACATACATGTAGTGCGCAGTTCACGCACCCACTCGCTCTCTCGAGCGCTGGCTCGTTTCTCGCTCTCGCTTTCTTTCTCTCTTGCTCTCTCTCCCTCTGAGTCTCGTTCTCTTGTCTCTCTCTCTCTGTTTGTCTCTCGCTGTCTGGCTCGCTCGCTCGCTCGCACTCTCTGTCGCTCTCGCTCTCTCTCCCTCGCTCTCGCTCTCTCTCCACATTCTATTTATCTATCCATCTATCAGTCTGTCTGGATGTCTATCTGTTTGTCTATCTACCTATCTAAGAGAAAGACACAAGACAACCAGAGCATGGAGAGGAGGATGGGAGAGCGGGGGGTGGTGGATGGTGAGTGGGGGGTGGAAGGGTGGAAGCACAGCCGATGACAGTGGACAATGATCGGGATCTGAGGGAGCAATTGCTTTAATGGTCAACCCGTGTTCCTCAGGCGCACGTGAAAATCCCCCCGGAGATCCGAGTAGTGACACAGGTCGGAATGCCATCCCATGGTGTTAACACCCAGCCCAACCACCCGCCCTCACCCCAGCTACTGTCATGGTCACCACGCTGTGGCCGCCTCCTACTCAATCACTGCACTCCCCACCAACTAGGCCTGGGGCTGCTTTTCGCTGGTCGTGACGATGGCTGTAGTAGAGTCTGTCTGTCTGTCTGTCTGTCTGTCTGTCTCTCTCTCTCTCTCTCTCTCTCTCTTTCTCTCTCTGCCTGTCTCTCTCTGTCTCTCAATTCTTTCTATCCCTCAATCCTCCCTCTTTCTCTGTCTATCTGCCTGTTCTGTCTGTCTCTCCCCCCCCCCCCCCCCCCCCCCCTCTCTCTCTCTCTCTCTGTCAAACCTTTCCGTTTTGTCTGCCTCTCATTGTCTCTCTGTCTGTCTGTCTGTCTGTCTGTCTGTCTGTCTGTCTCTCTCTCTCTCTCTCTCTGATTAGCGGGTGTGAACTCAATCACAAGTCCCTTAATGAACAGAAAACAAATATATGGTCATAACTTAACGTCAAAAAAGACAAAATTTAACTTCTGATATGCCTTCTATATACATCGGCGACAAACAGTTCGATGAAGTCAGCACACACACACACAGAGCGGCGTACACACACACACACACACACACACACACACACACACACACACACACACACACACACACACGCACACACACACACACACACGGGCAAACACGAGCTCACGTGCCAATTTCATCTGTCTGTCTGATACTATTTGAAGTTTTAGGAGTCACCTTGGACAGTATTTGTCTTGGTCACCTCATTTTATGGGTTTAAGCAAACGTGGTATCTCAAAAGTCTTTTCAGATTTTTAAAAAAAAAAAAAAATCTAGATGGTAAAGGCGCGTAAACACTTTCACCACGCATATATCCAATCATCTATCGGATTATGCCTCAACTCGTTATGATTCTTGTTGTGTTGATACACTAAAACCTTTTACGTAGAGTCCACAAGCGTGCTCTGAAAGCTATACTTATGAAATCGTCGTCATTAACACCGTACGACTATATCAAACTAAATATTCTTACCTTTAACGTACAAACTCCAGTACAATAAAGCAATAATGATGTGTAGAGATCATGAACGGTTTTGCACCTTCGACATTAATTGCAAAATGTCCATTAAATCAGTCAAGATACACCAATAATATACTAATCCGAAAACCAGAATTGATTTGTTCAAAACTAGCCTTGCTTATTCGGCCGTAATGCTGTGGAACTCTCTACCAGTAAATATTAAACAAAAAAATGTATCGTTGATTCTTTTAAGGTAGCATTAAAAAAAATCATTATTTCAAGCAATAAAACATAATACGTCTACGGCAACTATATGAATATTTTTATCTTTATCAAGCAACATTAGTTTCATTATCTTGTATTTTTTCTTTCTTTGTAGATATATGCATGTGTTATGTGTACACATGCGACTACTCCCTTCCCTCCCCCCCCCCCCCCCCCCCCCCCCCCCCCCCCCCCCCCCCTTTCTTTCTGTTTTAATTTCATGTCCTTTATATAACGTATTGTTGTGTGTGATTGCTGTATGCTGCCCTTCCCTTCAGCCTCACCCCCCATCCCCCACCCCCTCCTCCTCCCCTGCCTTTCCCCGTTTATCCTGTGTCCACATTTTTCCCCCACTGCGTTCGTTTGACAGTGGTGTTGACAGCAGTTTATTTGTATTGAATGTTGTATTATCATCTTTTATTTGTTTGTTTCTTTGTTTGTTTGTTCTTCTTCTTCAACGTATTGGCCTTGATTTGCTATGAATTACTGCTGCTTCCCTTCGCCTCAGGGCTGGCTGTATAAAAAAAAAAAAAAGTCTGATTTATATTGCTTATCTCATTACCCCTGGTTAAATAAAGTTTCGTTTTCGTTTCGTTTCTCTCTTGCTTTCTTTCTCAACTTTGTTCACCTCCTCCTCGCTCTGCCCCTCTTTCTTCACCCACCCCCACCCTGCTTGACTCCCAGCCCCAGCCCCACAACCCCCATTTCCATGTGGTACCTCAGTGTAATTGTGGCCCAGAGGACCGACTCCATTACAACCACACACATACTCTCTCTCTCTCCTCGCTCTCTTCTCTTCATCTCTCTATCTCCTCTCTCTCTCCTATACTTTTTTTTTTTTTTTTTTTTTTTTTCCCCCCCCCCCCTTTCTTTCCCCCCCCCACCCCCCCCCCCCCCTTCGTCGTTCATCACTCAATCGTCTCATCTCGCTCTCTCTATCTCTCTCTTCTCTCTCTCTCTCTATCTGCACCCCGCTCTCAGTACCAGCGTTTCTCTCGCCACCCTCTCTCTCTCTCTTCGCGACGCTCTATATCTTCTCTATATCCTCTCTCTCTCCTTCTATCTATCTATTCTCTCTTACTTAGTTCGTTCGTTCGTTCGTTCGTTCCATCACTCGTCAGTCTCTCTCTCTCTCTCTCTCCTCTCCTCTCTCTCTTCTATCTCGCCTCTCTCTCTCCTATATAGCCTCTTTCTATCCCTATCCTCCCCCTATCTATCTCACTCCCTATCCCCTATCACTGTATCCTCTCCTTACTC
>JADBJO010036672.1:5000-7500 GCA_016801955.1 Conus betulinus | reverse complement strand
AAGAAGAAGAAGAAGAGAAAAATGAATAGAAAGGATGATGAGGACCTGGTTGCACCAGCTGTGTGTCTCTCGGGGGCTCACTTAAGGGCTGAAGATGCAGGAAGCCTGCCATGCGAAGAGATCGACATGTGTGTGTGCATATGTCATGGTCCTCATCATGGCAAGATGAAGAAGAAGAAGAAGAAGAAGAAAATGAATAGAAAGAAATGATGAGGACCTGGTTGCACCACCAGTGTGTTGTCTCTCGGGCCGCTCACTTAAGGCTGAAGATGCAGGAGCCAGCCAGGCCCCCCCCCCCCCCCCCATCCGGGTCCACGTGAAGATATATGCCTGTATGTGCATACGATCATCACGTGATGAAGAAGAGGAAGGAGTAAAAGACTAGAAATGATGGTGATGAGCTGGTTATAACAGCTGTGTCTGTCTGGCCACTCACTTAAGGCTGAAGATGTTGCTTGGGGGGGAGGGGGGGGACCGGAGGCCGAAGATGCAGCACCAACCCACCACCCCCCCACCCCCCCCCCCCCCCCAGAAAAAAAAAAAAAACACAGAGACAAAAGAGAACAGTAATAATGGCAATATTAATAATAATAACAATAATAATATAATACCTATAGCAGTCACAATATCACAACAATAACAATGACCATAAAGATAGTAATAACAATAATGATAATAATGATAACAGTGACAGCAACAACAGCAACATACAATTATAACAATAAGAGTCATAACAAATAAATAAAATCAATAAATAATAAATAAAAAAAATAATAAAAAAAATACACTAATAATAATAACGAATAGAGAACAACGATAATTCCGAGAATGTACTGGTAGTAAAATAGCAATCAGACAGTGAGAAGAACGACATAAGGATTATAACGATAAGAATCATAATATGTAACAAAAATAAATAAATAAATAAAAAAATAAATAAATAAATAAATAAATAACAACTGGTATAGAGAATAACGAGAATATATTGGTAATAAACAACAATCGAGAGAGTAAGATGAGGAAAAAACCCCCCCCCTCCCCAAGGAAAACCCCATTGGGGGGGGGGGGGGGGGGGGGGGGGGGGGGGGGGGGGGGGGGGGGGGGGGGGGGGGGGGGGGGGGGGAAGGACCTATCAAACGTGACCCTCTGGGCAACAACTACAAGTCACTGTCAGTCATACCAGACTTCTCGGCAAGGCGCCAGAGCAGGAAAGGCGGGGGCGCCGCCACGTTAAGGCTGAAGATTAGGTAGCGCGGCCGTCATGAGCTTCCGCAGCGGGTTGGAAGTTGCTTAAGGTGTGGGAACGGGCGGCGAGCTGAATCGCGGCCGGGTCTCGCCCGGCTGCTCGCCCCGGCGCGTCCGCCCCGTTCCGTACACGCATATACTTTCGGCATTTACGCGAGCGCGCTCGGCGTGCGAGGTCTGAGCCGGTGCCGGCGGTAAAGGGGTGCGCGATAATTGATCGATCCCGCCACTCCGGCTGCAGCGCTTCCCGCTTGCGCCGAGTCCCAGTGTGAGTTCGAACGGCTGCCGCGGTTACTCCGACGGACACGTTGGGTCTCTGCGCGGTCGGCGTCTTGACGGTCCGTAGATGGTGGCGTGCCATCGGTGACGACGGTGGGAGAGCGACCTCGCCGGTTCTCTCCAACCCGGAACGAGGGCCCTAGGTGCGTGGGACAGGAGGCTCCCTCCCCTTCGGCCTCAGAAAGAGTAACGCCTGGTTCATCTCGCGAAGGACGCGCCCGTCCCATCGGGTCGTGGTCCGGCACGTGGTAACGAGCAGGCGAGCGCGTTCGGGGACAGGCTCCGTTCTCCCCCCCCCTGCTAGACCGGCCCTCCCCGAGTTTGCTGCTGCTGTGCTGTCTCGGGGCTGGCGTCGGTCGGACCGAAGAAGGATTCTCGCTTGCGATTGGGCCCTGAATCTGTTGTCCGCCGCCACCGCAGTCTCTGGTGAAGACCGACTCCGCGCGCTGCTTGCGCCGGCTCGCTAACGCGGGATCGCCCACGGACTCATCATCTGTGAGAGCGGTCCCACCGGCAAGCCTGCATCGGCCGCTGTGCTGGTTCTTCTGTCCGACAAGGGATCAGGAGGAGGAGGACACGCAGAACACGGGTTGCATTCTGGTTGATCCTGCCAGTAGTCATATGCTTGTCTCAAAGATTAAGCCATGCATGTCTAAGTTCACACCCTCGTACGGTGAAACCGCGAATGGCTCATTAAATCAGTCGAGGTTCCTTAGATGATCCAAATCTACTTGGATAACTGTGGTAATTCTAGAGCTAATACATGCCGACCAGCTCCGACCCCCCCGGGGAAGAGCGCTTTTATTAGTTCAAAACCAGTCGGGTTCTGCCCGTCCTTTTTGGTGACTCTGGATAACTTTTTGCCGATCGCATGGCCCCGAGCCGGCGACGCATCTTTCAAATGTCTGCCCTATCAAATGACGATGGTACGTGATCTGCCTACCATGTTAGCAACGGGTAGCGGGGAATCAGGGTT
>JADBJO010036671.1:0-10717 GCA_016801955.1 Conus betulinus | reverse complement strand
AGGGCTGGCCGGCTTGTAACCCAAATGTCTAAGGTACTGGTGGTGTAGTGGCTATATCCCTGATTTCCCCGGCAGGGCACTTTTTTTCCCTTTCTTTTCTCCTACACACAAAATTCTACCACGGAAAAGGGGAGAAAATGCTACAGTGACTGATATATATATAATATATATATATAATAATATATAGATATATATATAAAGAAAAAAGACACAAGGACAACAAGCTGTCGTGGTTGTAAATGAAATTTCGGCTTTATTTTGCCTTCGTCAGCACATGACATCCTCCCTGAGTGCCAGCAGGTAAGGTACCTTTACCATCATTACCATCCTATTTTTAATATATCTATCTATCTATCTATCTATATATATATAATATATATATATATATAATATATATATATATATATATAATATATATTAAAAATAGGATGGTAATGATGAATATATATATTCTTTATGTCGTGCTACTGGGCTTCAGGCCAACGATCGTTTTCTTACCTGGTACCTGCTCTGTGGAATGGTCTGCCTTCTTTTCTGCATAACACACAGACTCTTTAAAGATTTTTAAAAGCTCCCTAAAGACACATCGTTTCCCCCGGACTAATTAACGATATCCACTTATCTCTGTGCGCAAGTCTGCTTGTTTTGACGTGCTCGTGTGTATGTTTGGGTATGGGTGTTTGTTTTGTCGTGTGTGTAATTGTGTGTGTGTGTGTGTGGTGTGTGTGTGTGTGTGTGGTGTGGTGTGTGTGTGTGCTTTGAAGTAGAATTAGTATCTTATCATGTTTCTGTAATTTGCGCTTTGGGCTCTCACGAGGTACAGCTCTCTATAGATAATTCTTTTTACATTACATTACATTGCATTACATTACCGTACTGGGGGTACGTTTATATGCTTGGCACCTTGTAATAAATGATGTTAGGAATCACATACACATTAAGTCTAAAAGCTTGCTTTGTTGTGTTGTTTTTGTGACGACTACTTTTTTTTTTATATAATGGGAAGGGGATGAATTGGGAGGGGGGGAGGGGGGGAGGGGTTATGTTTCTGTCATTATTGATAGGTGTCAGTGCTGTCACATCCAAAGAAGCACATATGCAATTTCAAAAGAATTAAAAACACATCAATCAATTCTTATTCTTCAATGGATTGGCCAAACATGCAATATCATTAACTGATTGTGCAGAAGATCAACCAGTTGGACTGTAACTCGATGATTCTCGTGATTTAGCCGACGAACCGCGGTTGTTCGACGACAAGCGAGGGTCTAGGGCAGAACCGCGGTTCAAAATAACCGTGGTCGACCGACCGTGAGTGTTGTACATTAAAGTTGATTTGGTCGGAGAAACCGCGTTACATCCAGTTACCACTGTCCACCAACCACGTTTGTTCACTTATTAAAACTGGCCCCACGTCACTGGCTGCCCACTCCCACACCCCTCCACCCTCTTGTATTTCTCTCTCATTCTCTCTCTCTCTCTGTCACTCTCTCCATCTCTCTCTCTCCCTCTCTCTCTCTCTCTCTCTCTCTCTCTCTCTCTCTGGTGGCTAGTGATGTGATCACTTTGCACAGGGCACGTTGCTTGAAAGTGAGCAATTGGCAGTCAGTTGTGTTGTGGTCATTAGTTCGGCATGTAATGGCCTGGAGAGGCTTGTGTGGGAAAGAGTATTGTTTAATCCCGCTGTACGGCTGGTGTATAGTCAGTTTAAACATCATTGTTTAACCCAGCCATAAGGTTGGTATATTGGCAGTGTGTAGCATTAGTCTCTGCCAGAGTGTAGGTGAAGTTGTGCATTTGTCACTGTGTGATGGTTGTTTTGTACAGATTTAACCATAGTATAACAACGGATTTAATTAATTGTATTATTCAGACACTTTCCCCAGTTCATATTCATTGTCAATTAGTTTGAAGCAAATGATTGTATTCTTTCTGTACTTTTCTGCCCTGTTTCAAGACTTCTTTTCGCTTTTCAAATAACAGCATAATTTCAGCAGTATGCTGGAATTGTTTGTGCCATTAATTTTTTTCAGTGTTGGATCTGAACTGATCTTGAGTATTTTTGTTTCTCGCAATTTTGTTTGTTTGTTAGATTTTTTACCATTTTTTGTTCTGATACTCAGGGCCAGGGATCTCCTTGATGTTCCTGGCCTAATTATGGTTTACACAGCAACGATCTCATGTTGATAACACAACGCAGAACTAGCCATCAAGGAAATGTAGGTAATTCAGAATTCAATTCAAACAAGTTCAATATATCCACCACTGTTCCACTTGGTATATCTTGAAAACTGCTAGTTCGTGCCATTTCACATCCACACAGTTTCTCTGTATTTGCTTGAGGAGTATGAACCTGTGACAATTAAAGACATCGGAAAGAACATTCCAGCCTGTCCGTTTCACACAAGACTTGGCACTTTCCTACCCTAAACATACATGGTGGTGTTGACCAAATATGACATAATATATTTTGGCACCAAAAATGCTGGTTCTGGCCATGACAAGGATAAATCCATTATTTTTCTTCTGCACCGAATAGTTCAGATATGTTCATCACTTTAGATGATAATTTTTCAAACAAGAAAACAAAATAAGATGAAGCCGCCTCATCCCCAGAGAGCGAGTGAGCGAGCAAGAGAGAGAGAGAGAGAGAGAGAGAGAGAGAGAGAGAGAGAGAGACAGACAGACAGACAGACAGACAGAGACAGAGGAAGGAGAGAGAGAGAGAGGGGGTGGGGATGGGGGGCATTTTACTTTACAAAAGATAAACTTGATAAAGAAAATATTCGTAAATTACCTCGCCAGTATTCACTGTAATATTTGGGAAATAGATAGGGGATTGTGGTGTAGCAATATCTAAGAGAAATCATCGTTTGATTATTTTCAGTGCTTACATTATTTCTGAACGATGAGCTGATCAGGAGTGTATTCAACATAAACATTGTCTTCTGTTAATTTTCCTGCATGAGTAGAATCAAGCCTGCTTGTAGTCATGACATCACCTTCGTTTGGATACCTCACGTTCAGAGCGAACATCAGTCTCTGTGGTTCGCCTGTCTTGACGAAGAATGTCTCTGTCCCTGCACAGAAGGTCACTATGATCAGTTTCAAAGAAACAGGTCCTGATGAAGTAGACCTCAAGGTTTACCGCCATTGCACTGGATGTCATGATTCAGATGGCCGTGTCGGAAAAGAAAAAAAACTCTTGTCTGGTCCAGACTGTCGGACATTAAATCTGACTTGCTCATGTTGTCAAGGCTACAGTTCTTGCTTTTGTTGTCAGAAGGCGATCTTGCATGAAAGACAAATCTGAATGCTTTAGACTGTTCCTCTCTTTCTTCCCAGAGGCAGAAGCACCCCATTGTTACCTGGTGGTTTATGGAACTGTTCTGTGGGTCACTATGACAGTTTTTATCACCATATGGCCTGTAACCATCAGATAGAGTGCGAAGATGGACGGGACGAAACAGAACATTGTCCTTTCAGCAGTTCTAATTGCCGTGGACTGGTGGCATTTTGTAACAGTTGCTACAAATTTGTCAAAAATCCTAATCTTTCTGCAATTCATGAAAGTAATAGTCTCAAAATTGGTAACATATTCTGCAATTCACTTGGAGGCAGGTTCAGTTGTGCAAGGTGTATGTGTGACTGGCTGAGTGCCATTAAGAATATAACAAAGATACATTCATCAAGGCTGTCAGATCTTCAGCTTGGCGTCACTTCTAATGATATATCACTGCCAAATATGTATAGACATGCGGTTCTGAAGGAGCATTATGCCATCTATCATTTAAAAGTACATGACTGGTATGAATTTTATATTGGTGTAGGTGTGAAGAAGTGTTGGGGTTGCAAATAATTTAAGACGACGGGACACACTCCTGAAGGTTGTGTTTTAAGAACAGTGCATTTATCATTTAAGGGGTTAGTGTGTGAGTTCAAGCCAAATCAGACTGAGGATCATTGGCATGATTCTAAAATTATTTCGCTGATCAGCACTTATATTTGGCACACAGAAAAACAAAAATACTATAACAAAGTGCTCCAAGGTCATGTGACTCACACTTTTCTGTCATTTGGCGCAAATCACTATAAAGTATGTGAAGAACATTGCCTGGATTGTGACTATTCTGATCAATTGTCACTTGTAAATATAATGCGCCCAGCAGATCACCTTGCCACGTTTCCACCCAACTTTAACATGTAATGATGGGGTCACTTCATTGCCATATACACTGGTGTGTGACTTCATAACGGATTGTCAGGACAAGAGTGATGAATTGGTCTGTGTGTATCCTGTTTGTACCAACACATTTACATGTAGTGATGGTGAGTGTTTGCCGTTCAGTAATGTGTGTGATCAAATGTCCAACTGTCAAGATGATTCTGATGAAAACAACTGTGATAAATTCAGAGTAATAAGATTCAAATCTCATTTCTCCCAGCTCCTACGGTTATCAATTTCAATGGCATCAACCATTTCATCCAAGCTGCAATGAAAGACAATGAGTCTTGTCCTGACAGCCACTACCACTGCCCTGGCCTCGTCAATGACTGTCTGCCTGTCTACACACGTTGCAATGGAATATACGACTGTCATGACCAACAGGACGAACAGGGGTGTGAAGGTCTGAAGTGTCCCGGATTTTTCAGGTGTAGAATGTCAACCATCTGTGTACACAATGACCACCTGTGTGATAGCTGGCCTCACTCCCAATGCGTGATGATGATGAATTTGTTTGTGGCTTGACCTGTCCAGTAGATTGCCAGTGTCAAGGCCACACATTCCTGTGTTTTAAGCCTTTCTCCACTGCACCTTTCCCTCATCTCTGCTACCTGGATGCAACTGGTTCAGGTATGACACTGTCTGATGTAAATAATCATGTTCGCCTCTTCAAGTTGATTCTTGCCAACTGTTCACTTATCTTCATACCTAAGCTCAACATGCCGAATCTAAGGATTCTTGACCTCAATGGCAACAATTTTCACTACATTAATGTAACCAATTTTGTAAGCTCCACAAATCTTCAGGCATTATCCCTATCCCACAACCCCACTAACTTTACTCTACACACATCCGTCTTCTGCTTCTCTGCAACATTCTTTGACTGTAGTGGATCTCTCGTACACATTTTTGACAGAACTCAAACCCGAAGTATTTTCAGTCTTTCCCAACCTGTTGAAACTGAATGTGACTTTGACTTTTGTCCATACTATCAGCCCAGGTGGTTTTAAGTCTCTACAATACTTACGAGAACTACATATGGATGGCAGTCCAGTGAAAACGTTTCCTCTTGATTTATTCAAGGAGCTATCTCATTTACAGGTCATATCAACAAACAATTACAGACTCTGTTGCAATGAAATACTACCCAGTAACTTTGATAAGGCATCATGCAAAGCTCCAAAAGATGAGATTTCAACGTGTGAAGATTTAGTGCCATCATGGACATATCGTGTGTTTTTATGGCTTATCAGCTGCCTGTCCTTGACTGGTAACCTTTTCTGTTTGTGTATACGTCTGTTTAAAAAGACCATGACTTCTACGACTGGGTTTAGTGTGTTTGTCACCAACCTCACCATGGCTGACTTTCTCATGGGTGTTTACATTGCTATCCTTGGGGAGGCTGATGAACGATTCCGTGGCAGATATTTCCATTATGATGACAAATGGAAAAACGAGTGCCACTTGTAAAGCAGCAGGTTTTCTCTCTCTGTTGTCCAGTGAAGTGTCAGCTCTGATTATCTGGCTTATCACACTGGACCGCTTCATTGTTCTTCATTTTCCTTTTAGCACTTTACGGTTTCAGACAGAGTCAGCAGGAGTGGCATGTCTGTTGACTTGGATATTAGGTTGGTCTCTAGCAATGATTCCATTGCTACCATTTACATCACACTGGGAATTTTACAGTCAGACAGGTGTTTGTATTCCACTGCCAACAATGGGGCATGAATTCAAAGGCAAAAACTATTCTTTATGTATTTTAATCATCTTTAACTGTTTCGTTTTCTTATTGGTCTTTACCGGGTCAAGTCCTTGTCTATTGGTCAGTACAAAACAATGCCTTAAAAATCAACACAACAAAGATATCACAGGACATGACCATAGCCAGACGATTAATTACTGTGGCATGACTGATTTCATGTGCTGGGCGCCCATTGGAATCTGTGGTGCTTTGGTATCAGCAGGTACATTAATTTCTGCAGAAGTGAATGTGGTCCTGGCTATATTCGTTTTACCGTTAAACTCTGCAGCAAATCCTTTCATGTATACATTCAACACACTCAGAAAAACGAAAAAAAATCCGAGGAAGCTAGACTTTTAAAAGTTTTTAAGTTCACATACTGAATTAATTGCTAGCAAATAGGCCTGAATATGTTTGTGCAGTGCTACTTCATTTTATTGTATTGCAGTGCACTTGAAGAAGTTGGCTCGAATGTGTATTAGTGTGATGGTGTGATGGTGGGCTCCGTTTCTGGCAGTGCGGTATTGTATCCATTGTGTGTGATGAACGTAAATCCCGTGATGTTGTCTTCACAGTATTGAATACCACTTCATGCTGCAGTCAAGGAAACTAGGGGCACTAGGTTAAGATGTAGAAACCTATGGATGCGGGAGGCAGAAGACAATATGCAGCTTGTGTACCAGTAATCACAACTCAAAGAAACAAAGGAACAGGAAAAGTATTCAGACCACTTCAAACATCTCTACCAGTAACAGCAGACAGTAAACTTCTGTCACTGAAAGAAATGAATGACTATGGTAAGTACAAAAAAAAGCTCGAAAAGAGTGTAACATTTGTTCATCGGAAGCTAGATTTCGCAAAAAAAAAATGTATTGTTAGCAGAGCTGTTCACTGCTGGTTTTAAACTTAAATTATTACACCATGGCATGATTTTAAACGGGTACAGAAATGTACCAGGGTGTAGGGTACCCAGCTAACCCTTAATCATTCTACAGACTGCTGAGGTGTGTCTTCAAATGCTAGAAGAATATTTCACAAACCTGGGAAAAAAAACATAAAGAGAGCTTGGTAGCAGTAAGTCTTTAGTGGGAACCCCCATCCCTCTCCCACCCTCAGACAATCGTTTCGGCCCTGAACTCCTTACACTCAAAAAGGGCCAGGCACATCTAGGTCATTACTCATAAAGCCCTTCAACTGTCAGTATTTTTCCTTGGTGTTGCCGCGATTCAAACCAGCAGCTTCTGGATGGTAGACATCTGAAGGCGTTGCCTATTCACCCTGGTGTCTTACCACATCGCCATTGGACTCCTGTCCCTAGATGCGAAATTTAATTCTTATGAAGTTTACTTTAGCATTTCCTTGACCAGAACAAGCAAGAACTCTGTTCAAATGCCTCTGTCTTTCCTGGTGCTTTTTCAAGCCAGAAATCGTGAGCTGTGCAACGAGACCCTAGATTGGTGAGCCTACAAACCCCTTGCTCCAACGAGGACGTCGGCTTGGAATCGAAACTCTTTCAAGCGGATGGCCATACTAGCATGCTTCTCAGCCTACAAGATGCGAGATTGTTCTTCTCTGCTTCGTGTGACACGGTTTGTTCAATCGAAATTATTTATTTCAGTTAATCTAATTGAAAAACAGTAATTTGTCACATTCCCACTGTTTCTGATGAGCAGTAGAGTTATCTTATATGAAAGGTCATCCACTCCATCCAGTAAACCCCGCTTGAATTCTCTTGATGTTGCAGCTGCTCCAGACCATGGTTTGCAGCCCGTTAGTGTAGAAACTCGCTGCTCGAGAGCTTCTAGACGCGTTGTGTTCCCTATAGCAGTACTGACCGTGCGAGCAGTCTCCTTAGTCAATAGGCCGTATCCGTCGGTTAACGTTGCTTTGCTTGAAGTCAAGACAGGTCCCATCGTTTATCCTTCCCGCCAGAGTGAGCACGAAGGCTGATCTGATTTCTCTCATAAATTATGACTTTGTTTGAATTCGAGATCAGTCATATGCACATCTGGAATGTAGCGGATTGCAGGAAGTGTTATATGCCACGTTTCATTTCAGCTGAGAATTCTTTTGGGGCGTGTCTTACTACATAGTTCTTTGCCCTGTTGGCCTTGCTGGACTCCCATGGCATGCCTTTCTTGTTCAACACCTGCGTTAGTATGTCTCTCTTTGGGTTCCATATTGCCCCTGATCATTACTAGATTTCTGTTATTCTCAGTCTCTGTCTGTGGGTTGGTCTGTGTCCTGTTATTTCCTTCGACAGGAGGAATGTTCTATTTTCTGCCAGTCTTTAGTTTAAGCTAGACTGATCTCACAACCATATCTCCCCGAGACATCATGCATTGTCAGTTATCTTGCAGGATGAATTCAATGGTACCTTCAGCTTTGCTTGACGGCTGCGAATTGCAGCTCTTCTGTCACCTTGTTACATTTCCTTGGCCTTATTTAGGTACCCGATTAAGCTGGGTGGGCAGAGAATATTTTGACGCCGCAAAATCTGACATCAAGAGTGGTTCGAACTCACGATTGTTAGCTCCATAGGCGAACACACTAACGGTACTTTATGACACCCCCCTCCCCACCTCCCTAAACATGGTTCATGGCACTGTCACAACAACACAGAACAAATTCGTGAAGTATACGTTTAAAGCTTTTGTATCACCTGTAGATACTGTAGTAGCCCTTGCTCTGTGTCACGGGCTCTGGTGGCATTTTTTTGTTGTTGAGCTTGATGGACAAATGCAGCTATGAAAGTATACAAATGCACACACACACACACACACACACACACACACACACACACACACACACACACAGAGAGAGAGAGAGAGAGAGAGAGAAGAAGAGAGAGAGAGTATTTTTTCTAATAATATCATACAAGGATAGTAACACATTAGAACTCATGACCGTAATAGTAACCACAAAAAATGAGGACAACAGAAAATACTGTGGAAAAAAAAACAAAGCATAAACAAGCAGCAGCGTAAGGTGACTATTGCTCATTGGAATAAAAAGCATTTACTCATGAAATGCAAATTTACATGAACATGCACGCTTACATACGTACGTACATACATACGTACATACATACATGTATGCATGTATACATACATACATACATACATACATACATACATACATACTTACTTACTTACTTACTTAAGTACATACATACATACATATATACATACACACATACGCACATACATACATACATACATACATACATACATACATACATACGTACTTGCATTCATGTATTATACATGCATAAACCAGCCGCCGTGGCAAAGTGGTTAGCGTGGCGGACTCCCGGCTGGGAGGTCGTGGGTTCGAATCCCATCAGAGTCATGTGGGTTTTTCTGCCCCGACCGGCTCCTACCCAGAGTTGAGTTTGCTGCGGACTCAGTTGGGAAGACTGGGACCACACAGTCGAGTTTCATCCACTTAATGGATGCGTTTTCTGAGAGTGTTGCTCAAATTTCCTGACCAACACTGCAGGTGCCTGTATCTCTCGGGCCTGGTTGACGCCGGGATATATTATGAAAGGAAGCGTAGAGTACAGCCCTGTCATGTAGTCTCAGACCGAAATGGAAATCCGTAGCATCATCTTAATCATCCTCATTCTCATCGATCAGCATTAAAAAAAAAAAAATGTCTCAAATTTCTGTGGCCCTTCATGCCCTGCTCTCTCATGGTGACCTCAGTTTCGATGTCTTCTCCACGTCTGTGGCCTTGGTTTGGTTCCGTCCGGGTCACCAGTATCGGCGAGTCCATGGGGGCTGTCGTTGGACGGACGTGGTGGCGCCCTCCGGAGGGAGAGCTCACTCACGCCGGCTCTGCGACTAAGCAATTATTGTCGTCAGTAGGGGGCTTAGCAGGTGGCGTCCTGCGTATTTAGTCAGAACAGGAGCGCCACTGAACACCACCGAAGTGACTCGGCAGCAGTGCAGTGTCTCCTCGGTGGGTTGCCTCTGACGACTTGACATTGACTTCTCCCTGTGGATTGCCGGTGCCGGGGCTGCGGCGGACCGGCCGAGCTGTGGACTGGCCCACTGGACGGGGTGTCGGAATGAGCGGCAGTGGGTGCACTGCCTCTGAGGTTGCGCAGAAGTTGGGACAGACAGCAAAAAAAAAAAAAAAAAAAAAAAAATATACATGCATAAACTGTACCATCACTACATGATGTAGACTCATGTCTATGCCTCAAGACTTCATCGTCTATACTTAGTACAAAGATGAGCATTTTTCAGCATTTGTTCAATTAATACAAGTGAATAACAGTTTGAAATGACAATAGACAGTTTTTATTTTAGGAATAACCGGAAAACACCACATGCACTGTCTCTTATTCTTTCCACTTCTAATTCACAACAATTTGACTCTCCCGCTTAGTGCCCACACCCCACTCCTCCCCCACCTCACCCCATCCTCTGCCTACTCCTCCTCTCCTTCTCTTTGCGTATGTCTACCCATTGCGAGTGTGTGTGTGTGTGTGTGTGTGTGTGTGTGTGTGTGTTTTCAAATTATGGGGTGTTATTGCCTCATCATAGAAGCAAGAGTTATCCTTCTTGTTCATATTCACTATTACTTTTTGCCTCATTTAAGTTTCCCTTCATTTCAGTCAAACCGAGGTTTGTACTTGTTTTCATTGTGTCTGTTCTGTTTGTCAAGGCTCAACTTAAAAACCATGCCGGTACTGAATAATCTGGATCTTTCTTCATTCATTTCTTCATTGTTTTTGCTGTGTG
>JADBJO010036670.1:7500-10719 GCA_016801955.1 Conus betulinus | reverse complement strand
GGTCGCTGGGCGACAAACATTAACAACTAAGCCCTGGTCAACTGTTACCTTTGTCCAATTTGCTAAGGCCATTAAGAAGACAGTCGATTCCATAATGCTGTTTCGTTCCAATGCATTTAATTTGGTCGGTTCTCACCGATTTTTTAAATACTTTTTTGTCATTTCTTGATGTTTGTGAGGCCATAGAAATCTTAATCGTGAAGACATTTTGTGTTTGTAGTGTGCGTGAATGGGATGGACGGAGTGAGTGGGTGTTTCTTTTGCCCTGTTCCCATCTCTTAATGTTTTTTCTTTTGCTGGTTTTGTTTTCTATCTTTCTTAATGCTTTGGTCTTTTGTGGTTGTTCTCATTCTTTCAAATTTTGTTGTTAGCGTGTGGATACTGTGTTTGCTCGTTTCTTTTGTTCGTTTCAGTCTACCAGCGAGAATGCGCCAAAAACCATTAAATTGTTTAAGTAAACCTTCATCAGAAGATGTATTGTGGTCCAAGAATTTGAACCCATTCACTTTTTTGGTTGGATCCGTTTTTGCTGATCCGGATCTTACGGAAGATCACCAGGGTCCCCCTCTTCATCACGATTATGATAAATTTTGTCATTTGCTAAAGGTATAATGATGTCAACGAATTCAAAGACAAGATTTTGATGCAGCTCAAATGAAACAGTTCAAGTTTCTTGTTGGTCCACTCTGCGGATTCAGATCAAACAAAGGATCAGGCTGTGTTCAGTTTTGATAAGATTATTATAACATTCTCCACTAAACATAATGCTGTGATCTTACTTCCAGAAATTCGTAAGTATTAGCAATATATTTTCATGGACAATTGAAACTTTCTTTAATGGATATGTTGACATTTCATGTTTGGCCCGCTCTTTAGAAAAAACAAAAACAAAACACACCCCCCCCCCCCAAAAACAAAAAACAAAAACAAACAACAACCCAAAAACAAAAACAAAAAACCCCCATGGGAAGGAAGTACATCCTTTAGTCTGTACTAACTATTACTTCCCCTGGTGGAAATGATAACTATTTCGCCCCACGAAAACCCCCCTGATTCAAAGGCGGGATGGCACGATTCCTTCGACACTGGCAAGGCAAAGATCTGCATTCTGTCTAGAGATTCGCCCTCCTAACTTTTTTGTTGTTGCTGTAGTTGTAAGCTGGGATTTAATAGAATATCGTTTTTAAATCTGTACTATATCCTTAAAAACAAACTGTACAGAAAGGTATGTGTGCGTGTTCATTTACAGACTTTCTTTTACTAGAATAGATAGAGAGCTACACAAACAGTCATATCACTCGCATCCCTAGAGAGTCCCCACCCCGATCCCCCCACCTAGACCCCCGTGAGACGAGCGGATGAGCCCGGGCGAGGCGGCCCCCTGGTACGGGGTAGGCGAGGGGACGAGGAGCCCGATCGCGGAGGCGGAGAGCCCAACCCCCCCCAGAGAGAGCCAAGACTAGGGCGTGAGAGTGGACGTTCCGTGGAGAGGAGTGGAGTAGGGGAGTGAGAGTGGGCCCCCCCCCGTCGAAAGATGTGTTGTATTTATACCAGAGGAGCGAGGATGAGGGGAATCGAGGGAGCCCCCCCCTTTTTGACGGAGGATTGCAGGAAGCCCTTGGAGGTGAGGAGAGGACGAGGGGAGGGGGTGAGAGAGAGAAAAGAACCCAGAGGGGGAGCCCCCCATGAGAGATCCCAAAAAAAAAAAAACCGGAAAAAGGTGGGAGGAAATGGGAAGGTAGATCCTTGGGCGTCTAACTGTACTTCCAGGGTAGTTAATAGTGCTGATGCATGGAGAAATGGAGAAAGGCGGGGATGCACGAAATATTGACAAAATAGCAGACAAAGATCAATTCTGTCTTGAGATTCGGCACTAAGCTTTGTTGTTGTGTTGCGTAGAGTAAGCTGGGAATTAATAGAATACTTGATGGGTAAATAGAAACGCGGTAAAGAATGTGTGTGTTATCACTCATGAGAGAGATTTCCGGGAAAGGGATGAGGCTGAGAGGGGAGGAGAGCAGGAATGAAATGGAAAAGGGGGAGAGGAGGAGGAGAGTGCCGGAGGAGAGATCGAGGAGAGAGTGAGACAGACAGAAAGGACAGAGACAGACTTAGAACTATCAACAATTGTCAGTAGCTGAAAACACATTTATACAAAGACCGTCTGTATTGATGATGACGTTAAAAATAGAGGATATTGTGCAGTTGTTGGTTACGCGCGTCTGTTGGCAGTTAGCCCAGTATCATGACATTGCCATTAACCAAGTCTGGCATCGACTGGGTCTGGGCGTGGCAGGTCTGTGCCGGCCTGGGTCTATGGGGGCCTGATTCAGACCAGTTCTACATGCTTTGCATCCCCGCATCAAAAATAATCTGACGATCGACATTCGGAGTATGGCGTCTGCATCGTGCAGTCATATCATGCATACTTGTGCAATGATCGGAAGGGTTGCTGACGGTAGGGTGTTGAATAGTAAGTGTAGGTATTACTTTTTTTGGTATCATCTCTGCCACAAGAAGGTGCGAGTATGAGTTATACGTCTGCTTTCTTTTTCTTGTGTCGCTTTGTGTAAAACTACCCTCACCGTCTCTCTCTCTCTCTTCTCTCTCTCTCTCTCTCTCTCTCTCTCTCCTCTCTCTCTCTCTCTCTCGAGACCGTCTGTTATCGAACGTACGTGTGTAAAGATGTTCATTCCGCGTACACTCAGAACTTACACCTTTGCACAATTCCTAGAAATAACTGTAGCAGTTTTTTTTTTTGTCTCATCTTTTGTGCCGTCTCTGTTGCCCCCACCTCCATGCCACCTCCCGATGACGTCACACCCTCGCTTGACTCGTTGCAGGCCTAGGATTAGCAGTCCTCATGGAGCCAGCTTCATGCCCTTTTGAGGCGAGCCACCAGAGAGACACTGCGCAACTGTCTTGTCACTTTTGGTGGTGTCAGAGGTACCTTCTATAGGATCCAACATACAACGGTTCATCACCTACCAAACCCATTACCAAAAAACAAGAAGGTGCTTAGTCACGGAGCCCATAACAGTAATGTTCCCTGAGTCCTTCCAAGGACTCCCCTACAGCAGAAGAAACACAAGTCGTCGTCCCGACGAACTCTGAAGCCCTTTCTCACTCAAGCTCGATGTTGACATCACGAACAGGCTCTCGACACCCCCACGGGGCGGAGACGGCGGCTGGGCTCGTGCTGCACCCCACACCCGGTTT
>JADBJO010036670.1:0-5000 GCA_016801955.1 Conus betulinus | reverse complement strand
AATGTGGACATCTGTGTTCTTACACTGACAAAGCTTTCAACGTGGACATTTGCGTTCTTACACTGACAAAGCTTTCAACGTGGACATTTGCGTTCTTACACTGACAAAGCTTTCAACGTGGACATTTGCGTTCTTACACTGACAAAGCTTTCAACGTGGACATCTGGGTCTTTACACTGACAAAGCTTTCAACGTGGACATCTGGGTTCTTACACTGACAAAGCTTTCAACGTGGACATCTGGGTTCTTACACTAACACAGCTTTCAACGTGGACATCTGTGTTCTTACACTGACAAAGCTTTCAACGTGGACATCTGTGTTCTTACACTGACAAAGCTTTCAACGTGGACATCTGGGTTCTTACACTGACAAAGCTTTCAACGTGGACATCTGTGTTCTTACACTAACAAAGCTTTCAACGTGGACATCTGGGTTCTTACACTGACAAAGCTTTCAACGTGGACATCTGTGTTCTTACACTGACAAAGCTTTCAACGTGGACATCTGTGTTCTTACACTGACAAAGCTTTCAACGTGGACATCTGTGTTCTTACACTGACAGTCGGTCCTTCTGACGGGCCCGCCATCGCTGGTTATTGACCTTGGTTTGCTGCCTCAACCTCCAATAGCGAGAGGGGTCCTGCTGCACCTTGAGGTAGTACCGCCTGTTGTACTCCCGTCTCTTGGCTCTCTCCCGCTCCCGTGCCGAGTTAGTCACTGCAATAAAGGAAGCTGGTCTCAATATTGGAACGGCAGTTTGGTAAAGCCAACATTAACACAAGCTGTAAAACTCGGCGGGACCAACTCCACAGTTACGGAAACTGATTCCACCTATGAACCAATTGCAAGGGTAACATTACAGGCTGATGTGAATTGCCCCCTCCAGTAAGCGTAACTCCCTTCACATACTACTTCCTCTCATCAAAGATGAGGCAGACACATGGCCAGTCATTGAAGGGAGAAAACTGTGTTGTTTTACTTCCTGACATCGTTTCAAAGATACTGACAAGAGCTTCACACTTTGAGTTGTTTTCAATAACAATCAGAATTCAGGCCCCCAGGATCTCTGGTTCACTGTCCAATACTGACGAATGACTGTTCCCTATCTAATACTGACGAATGACTGGTTCCCTATCTAATACTGACGAATGATTGGTTCCCTATCTAATACTGACGAATGACTGGTTCCCTATCTAATACTGACGAATGATTGGTTCCTTGTCTAATGCTGAGAATGGTTGGTTCCCTGTCTAATACTAACGAATGATTGGTTCCCTGTCTAATACTGAGGAATGGTTGGTTCCCAGTCAAATACTGACGAATGATGGCATCATGAAGGTGTTTCCTTGTGCCCCTGACAAAGCAATGCACCTTCAGTCTCAGCGAGGGTCACTGGACGCTTTCTACCTAAATAATATGGAGACAAAATATTACTTTTTTTTCAACTTTATTTTTTCTCCTTGCCAAGGCAATACATTTTACATAAATTCATAGCATTTCAGTTCACATCAGTATATAAAATTACACCATTTATGTTTCAACAGCCAAGCGCTTACATTTCAATCAAGTACCATAAACAGTTTCCGTGTCATGTGTCAGCTTATTTGCAAGGCAGGGTTTTTCAAAAAATTCAATACAAATAAAACAACCAAGAACAAAGCAAAAAACAAAAACAAAAGAAAGAGAGAGAGAGAGAGAGAGAGAGAGAGAGAGAGAGAGAGAGAGGGTAAGACACCGACAAAACCACAAGGGGATCCATACGTACATGCATAATAAGTGATACGGAGGCAGACAAGTCCCTCAACATGCACATCAAGTAAAAAAAAACTACACTTCTATCAAAGATTGGTGTAACTGCCATTTTTTCGTGCAGTTTTTGAATGGACTTTACGCTTTTTGCGACTTGCTGTTCAAGATTATATCTTGAGACAAAATATTACTTGGCGCTAGTCATTGTTTACAAGTTTGTGTTTCAGCTTTAACTAACCTGGTACGTATTTGTTTATTGCATGATTCTCAGAGTAGTTTGCTTAAAAGCTATTCTTTCCATGCAGTGTTTACCCTAACCCTTTTTTTTTCCTGTGAAAATTCTAAACATCATTCACTTTGCCAGTGAGGCCTGCCAGTGCGTCATTCTAAGAGAACCTTTATGCCATTGGCCTAATATTCTCTGGTGTGTAGGAAACAATGTCTTAAGGCTACAATAGTCAACTGTCCCATTGGCCTAACATTTTCTGGTGTGTAGGACACTATGTTTTAAGGCTACAATAGTTAATTGTTACTTAAGAGCGGTCACCTGTGAATTAGGGGCCAGGACTTTCTGCACTGCTTTTATAAACAATCTTTAAAAATAAGCAAAAACAGTACCAACAACAGTAATTACAACAATGATGATCATTATGATGATGATAATGATAATAGTAATAATGATAATAAATAGTATAGCAATCATCATCATCATCATCATCATCATCATCATCATCATCATCATCGTCGTCGTCGTCGTCGTCATTATCATCATCATCACCATCATCATCACAACGACAACACACAAGAAAAGAACAAACATATTTCACTCGGTAACTTACCACTAGCATTCAAGGCAACGCTGCACTCGATCAAGGTTATATGCAGATGAATCTAAACCACAGTACGGTTTCAAAATATTGCAAACACGGTTTTAAAATCCAAGAATAACACTGAGATTGACGATCTGAAATATCAACGTCAATATATATATCAAATCTGCTTAATTACACTTGTCCATGAAAACAATTTGTGTTTTTTTTTACCTCCATGACATACATCCATAGTTGTTCACCATGAGGTATCTAAATCAACAGGGTTTTTGTGTTTTTTTTTTTTTTGTTTTTTTTATACAAAACAGAGAATGACTGAGTGCAAGCCCCAAAAGAACATCACATAACTTCTTGGGGTGAAATCTTGGTGATCATATAGCAGACACCTTTTTGTTTTGGTTGGTTGGTTGGTTTGTTTCCATGGCAAGAAAAATTCAGATCATGTCAAACTAGGGCAATCGTATATATGTGCAGAGAAAAAAAAGTTCTCAATCATTCACACTTGTTTCTTTATAAAAAGTCATTGTTGAAAAAAAAATGGCAGAATGAGTAGCAGCACACGAAATAACCTAATTAAACTAGTTTTAACCACAAAGATGTGGGAAATGAAGTGAAGAGTGGCTTTATACAACCGTTTTGGTGCACAGACAATAGCTGGGGTGTTTTATGGTCATAGCTGAAGAATCAGAAATCCGATTCATTGCCAAAGACATGCTGAGCCACGCTTTGGGACCACACGGAGACAGACTTGCAATACAAATGACTTCAATCCTTGTCATCTGGACATGCAATGTTACGCTTTTTTTTCATTATTGTATGAGCAATGACCTAGAAGGAGGTCAGAGTCTAGAGCAGGTGTTTTTGGAGGAAGAGCTCAGCATTGCCCTTCACCTACCTTAACCTCACGTGAACTGTACCAGGCAAGGCACTGACTGGAAGGTGGACAGAAGACAGGGATCTCACACTGTACAAATCCAATGACTGGTGGGGTGGACAGACAGGGACTTCACACAGTACAAATCCAATGACTGTGGTGGTGGGCAGACAGGGATTTCACACTGTACAAATCCAGTGACTGTGGGATGGACAGACAGGGATTTCACACTGTAACAAATCCAGTGACTGTGGGATGGACAGACAGGGATTTCACACTGTACAAATCCAGTGACTGTGGGATGGACAACAGTTTTTTTTTTCTGGATTTCACACTGTACAAATCCAGTGACTGTGGGATGGACAGACAGGGATTTTCACACTGTACAAATCCAGTGACTGTGCAGTGGACAGACAGGGATTTCACATTGTACAAATCCAGTAACTGTGCGTTTGACAGAGACAGGGTTTTCACACTGTACAAATCCAGTGACTGTCGGGTGGACAGACAGGGATTTCACACGTGCACAAACCCCAGCCCTATAGGGGCTCGACCCCAACACCATCAGGTCAGAAGCCGACTGTCAACCAGCTGACTGCCCTTCCCCCCTCACCCCATCTCCTTTCCCCCCAACTGTTGCTTTACTGTTGTTTCACTGACCAGATCAGTTCTTATGTTGATCCATGTGCCATATTCGTTCCTTGCTTCCCCAGCTTCACTCCATGGATCTCCGCCGGTGAAATTATTGCATCACGCAGCTAGGTGGTCTGTCTATCCATGGATCAAAACTGATCAGATTATTGCATAATGCAACTGGATTTCCTGGTTTTCTGTCCCACCGTTAAAGTGGGCTACACTCTCGTCTTCCGGCTGCATTGAATAAGACAGTCTCCATCAGCGCATCAGTCTACTACAAACACTTACAACACAAAACGCTCTCCACCACCTCTTGTACCTACACTAGTGACACATGACGTTTTAAAGACTAGTCGCACTTTATAAGCGCGCCTGGGGGGATTGTTGGTATGCGTGTGTGTGTGTTGTGTGTGGTGTGGTGTGTGTTGTGGTTGTGTGTGTGTGTGTGTGTGTGTGCGCGCGCGCGCGCGCGCGCGCGTGTGTGTCTCTGTGTGTATGAACACATGTCAGTTCACGTGTGTTTTGCGCATGAGTTGATCCCCAGAATTGGCGCCATATAAAATCCATACATTATTATTATTACTATTAATTAGTCCAAAGCAGAGATCCTTCCTTCACGAAACTGAAACTTGCGCCTCAAAGATCAGAATTAGAACCTCCATAACCTTTGCACACACCCACCCACACCACACCACACACACTGCACCACAACACACATTCACGGTGCGTTTGAGAAAAGAGAGGGGGGGGAGAGAGAAGAGAGAGAGAGAGAGAAAAGAGAAGAGAGCGAGAGATAGACACAATGATTACTATTGTCCAATGACACGAGGCGGTGTCTAGCTCTTTAAAAGGTACGAGACCACACAATAGCAGTCCTCCGCTCTCCATAACTTTCCACACGAACAGTCGG
>JADBJO010036669.1:0-10719 GCA_016801955.1 Conus betulinus | reverse complement strand
ATGGAGAGAGGAGAGAGAGGAGGAGAGGAAAAATTTTGTCTTCTAAATATTTCATGAAAGTTATGTTTTGATATAAGCTTTTTCCGTAAATAGGAATCTCTTATACTTTTTGACGGTTTGGGGACCCACTTTTACAAGGATTTAGGTGACTTACTTTTTCATCTCGTCTTCTCTTTCATTGCCATCGTTCGGTAGTTTGTAGGTTGCTTTAGAAGCAATGCTTACAAGTGTAAAGTGAAAGGAGCATGTTTGTTGCACTGTTTTTGCGATGTGACTTCAAGGAGAAAACAAATGAATTTATTCAAGGAGGAGATCAAAACTTCTAGTCTGTAGTTTATTCTATATAGCGTAAAAAACAAAATGGCAGATGTACAAACTTCCATATGATGTCAGGAGAAATGCCATGAACCAAAAGCAACAACAGCAGGACTATTTTCTTGTACTAAACAGCGGGGCACATAATTTAAGTCACGTGATTGTATGATCGAAAAATCAAATCAACAGACAGAAAACCCCGTGCGTTGTGCGTTTGTTTCTCTAATAAGTTCATAAGCACCAGCAGAATTTGAAAACAAATACATTAATAATACAGAGACAGAGGACGCGCCGTATGCAATAGGGAAGCAGTGTAACGACATCTACATGACATTTGCAGCATGTGTGCTGGTTGTATATACCGGAAGTCAAGGCGACTCTTCTGCAGAAACTACGCTGTGTCTAACTCGTCACCAGTGCCAGCGACTCTGATGGGTACTGGACATCCTGCATCGCTTTTTTTCGGTTTTTTCGGTCCCAGATGACGTCACAGTGGCCAAGGTGGTAGGTCAACTGTCCTGCTTTCATAAAACAACGGCCGCCCAGGGAACGAAGTGAGTTTTCATATCAATTCATCGTTTTCGTTCAATCTCAGTTAGTGCCTTAAATGCGATTTGCTGCTGAATGTCTAATCTTGTTCCTAATCAGAACGAAATGCAAATGAAGGTGGAATTATAAACAGAAAAAAAAAAAAGACCGTTAGTGAAAGCTGCCTTGGCGCAGTGGTTAGCGTCCGCGGATTTCCGATTGGGGAGGCCGTGAGTTCGAGGACCCATTTAATATTTGTGCGATTTATTTTATGGGGGGGGAGGAGGGGGGGGGCGGGGGGGGATATCATGACCTGCTCCTACCCAGAACTGAGTTTACTAATGGACTCAAAATGCGACGACGACTGGAATCACACAGTCAAATTTAATCGTCTTCGCTAATAAATAGATGCGTATTCTCTCTGACAGTGTTATCAAAGTGTCTGATCAGCACTGCAGGCGTCTGTATCTTTAGGGCCTGGTTGTGATGCCGAAAATACATTGTGTCAAGTAAAGGGCTAAGAGCACAGTCCCTGTCATGCAAGTCTCACTCCACCAGAATAAAACATCCGCAACGCATCATCTTTATCATCCCTCAGCCCCCTCTATCGGCATGAAAAAGAAAAGAAGTATGAATTCTGTGGCCTTTCATGTCCATGCTCGCCATGATGACATCTGTTTCGATTTCCTTTCCAATGTCTATGCCCTTGTGAGTTCGTGTTGAGATGACTGGATGTCGGTGACTTCATGGGCGATGTCGTTGACGTGGGACTTCTGACGTGAGGGAGGTGGCGCTCTCTGAGGGGGTGTGGGGAGGGAGCGGTGTGGGTCATGGTGGGGGGGGGGGTAGGGAGGGGGGGGGGGGGGGCTCGCTGACGCGCTTGCTCATGCTCCTCGATTACTGTCATCACATGTAAGAAGGACTCAGCAGAGTGTGTCATGTTTGGTACAGTCGGATCAGCACAAGGCACCACTGAAAACCAGCCGAAGTGACTCGGCAGCAGTGCGGCTCTTCTCTGCTGGGGTGGCCTGATAACCACCATAACGACTTGTATTTGTTGTCTGAAACAATACAACCAAACAGAAAGGGGACCCAGGCCAAGATTAATGCACGCGGTACAGTTCGTACTGTTGCGTCAGTCACATTCATCATCGATGTTCAAAAGTAACGATACCGTTGAGTAGAGATAGTGTGAGGGGAGAGTGAGAGATTGTGAGCGGCGGCGGAGAGCGAGAGAGGATGGGAGAGAGGGGGGTGGGGGGGGGCGGGGAGAGGAGAGGGGAAGAGAGAGAGCCTGAGAGAGTCGAGAGGGAGAGGAGGAGAGAGAGAGAGAGGAAGAGGAGAGAGAGAGAGTAGGGGCAGACAGAGGGCCCCTCGCAGCTGTTTTCGTTTTCCGGCTCATGTTTGTTTCGTGTTGTTTTCTTTTCTTTTGAGTTTCTCTCTCTTTGGGGTCGAGGGGCTTGGGTAAGAAAAAAAAGGGAGGGAGTGGGGGAGGGCAAGGGGTGGGCGGGTGGGGGGAAAAAACACACAGGAAAAAGAGGGTAAAAAAAAGGGTGGGGGGGGGGGGGGGGGGGGGGGGGGAGGGTCTGGGGGGAGGGTATGATCCTTCAGAATATACCTCGTCACTGGGGTCCGACAGCTCAAAAATTCCTAAACAAGCTAACCATGTTTGCTGCACTTCAGACATGGCAGGCAGACTGTGTTGTGTAAAGATCCCGTCTCCATGACAGCTAGGCTCGTAAACAAGCTGAGGTTGCTGCAACTTTTTTCAGACACAGCCGAAGACTGTGTTTGTAATAAACATCTAGTCTCCATGACTCCCGTCCAACACCTCGTTTCTCTCCTACTCCCTCCAGATCTATTGGCTCATCCGTCTGTCTCTCGAGAAACAATGGTGTTGTGGGCCGTGCATCAGTCAGTTGTGGAGTTGTAGCGCCTGCTGTGGCTGAAGAGCCCGATCCTCGAGCAGCAGGCTCTGTTGCAGTTGCTGCAAGGTGAAGTTTAGAGTTTTTTCGGTCCATGAGGTCTGGTGGGGTTGCCGAACGCGCAATTCTTTGCTGTCTGTGGCGTCTCGGTTGTTCCACGGGCCTCTCTCCTGGCCTCTGCTTGTCGATACCGGCTCCTTGAGTGTCTGGTATACTGACCAGCTTGACCCGGGACTATTCCAGCGACCCGGTCTGAAGCTGCAGCCTCCAGGTCTCTGCTGGATCAAAGCTGGCCTGCCCACCCCACGGCCTCGGCCGCGTACATATTTCATGTAGGCGCAGGGCGAGCCGTCGTGTAAAAGTCTGGATGCGGCCTGGAGTCTACTGTAGCCAGCTCACTGTATGGGTAGCATGTAATTTGGGAAAGCGACCGTTTGGCCATGCAGTGACATTCATCAAGCTAGCGCAGGCGTTCCTATGTCAGCATGGCGAATATGCTAGGCCAATTCGTGCCTGGGTCAGGACGTCCTGTTGTTGGTGATGCGCGGTCCTGCCAAGTGATGCCCCAGGGGGTTCTTCTGAGGCAGTGCAGCAGTGGAAGGCGTTCAGTCCAGGGTTCTCATCGAGAGTACGGATCCATGCTTCGCTTCCATAGAGAAGAGTGTTCAGCACGCAGGCGTGGTACACTTGTTCATCCTGGTGGTTGATGTTAGCATGGTGTTGTCCCCAGACTCTCTTCGCTGGACGGGTCAATGTCGTTGCTTTATTTTTTTATTTTTTTTCTTTTTTTTAGCCCTCCATCACCCCCGCCTGTACTAGTTTCTTTTGTCTTGTTTTTTTTCTTCTTCTTTTTTTTTTTCTTTTTGCTTTTGTTGTAAAGACGGTCCTTTTGTTCTGTTTTAATTTTTCCTCTCTCTCTCCTCTCTCTCTCTCTCCTCTCTCTCATCTCTCTCTCTCTCTCTCTCTCTCTCTCTCTCCTTATATCTGTTTGTTTGAATTTCTTCTATTGACATTTGTGGCGAACGTTTAGTGTTATTTTATGGTCTAAAGAGTCTAGGTTTCCTGTTTGACTGAATGTATGGTGTGCAGACTCATTCACTCTCCGTTTGACTGATAATTATTCCCTGTCTCCATTACTCGTTCGCTCGCTCTCGGGCTCTCGTATAGTGATGTATGTGTTCTCTATATAGACATGTACAACAGGAAAATACATTACAATTTAGGGATTTGTACCGAAAAGGGTTTCTGTGTGACCTAGTGTATGGTGCATGGCTGTTGCTGTTGATCTAACCTCCAAATCTGGTAACCTCGCAGAGACTTTGGAACAAGAAAGGCTGTCCTGGCGCATAACCGCACAAGTTTCTTTTGTTTCCTATTTCTTTTTTTCTTTTTCTTTTTTTTTTTAGTGTCCAATAGGATGACTGAATATTTGGTACTTGACCGTCGATAGATAATGGGATTCATGTCCTCCGGCTCGGGGCTAGCTGTTAATAAAGAACAAGCTGTTCCAAGACTGAAAGTTGTCTATCATGAAAGTCAGATTCGGGGGAGAGACTCACAAAGCACGCTGCGGAGCGCAGATTTCAGCCAAGATTTAAAAAAAAAAAAAAAAGTCTTCGATCCGGCGTTTGAACCAGTTAATGAGTGAGAACGAAATTATCCCCGCAGTGTAAATGATAGCGGGTGTGGACTGCGAGGGTTACTTCCCTTGTTTGTTTGTTGCCGTTGTTGCTGTTTTTCAATACATGAAAAGTACGGAAATGTTTCGTCTACATCATTTGAAAGTTTAATATTCTATAACTTTTTTTTGTAAGTGGTTATCACGCACACAGAAACACACACACACACACACCACACACACACACACACACACACACACACACACATACTCGCTCGGTGCCACGTACGTAGCCGTGCTCAAGCACTTACGGCTTAAACTGACCACAAAGGCCCAGGTATGAGGTTGTACCGCTCACCGGGGTTTTGCCGGATATTGACCATCACTGGAACCACTGTGGCTTGAAATGGCGCCGCTATCAGCATCAGGCGACACAATGTGGCACCAAGGCTAGCGGTGACTGCAGAGTCATTATCGTCCAATCAGTGTGTGTGTCCCACGGTACTGCGCCCGTGAAATGGACCACAATTTCTGCTTCTTTGCCCGCCTTGAAATCACGGGTATTGTCTGCAATGAAACAGCCCGTGAAATCGGATCCGTTTCTTTTTAAGCCTTCGGTGACTTTCAGCGAGTGCCACCATACATCTGCTGTGACTGCCAAATGGGGTGTTGTTTGTATTGTTTCTTCGTGTACATTGCTCAGCTGTGTTGTGTTTAGTTGCTTTTGGTTTGTATTGCATTAAAACTGTATGGCACTGTACCGCACGTTTTATGGTTGAATATTTAGACTTAAATGCGCAAAACATTGCTAAGGACGTTAATATCAAAGGCCATCTGTTCATGATTGTAATTAACATGAATTTCAGTACAGTGCTGTGGCTCAAAGCATGTCAGTTTCATTATGGTGATGTATGGCAAACCAAATCGAACATACTTCATTCAATACCTATCTTGCGCCGAATTGGATGTAGAAAAGTTGATTACTCTTCATTTTGTTGTCCTGAGTGTTGTGTATCTTGCCTGAAGAAGACCTAAGAGGTCGAAATGCGTCGTGTTTTGTCTTGTGGTTCGTTTGTCTACGTTCTTTTTTTTTGTATGGTGCTTTGCTAAAATACTTCTTCACATCAGGACTTTTCTGTCCATGAGAATGAATAGATGCTCCAGATGCAGACTTTCTGTCTGTGGAGATTGCGCTCACAACATGCCTGGGACCCCTCCAGCTGCTGTTAGAGACTGAAACTCCTTCCAGAGGCTTCTGAGGAGCCTGTGAACCTTCCTCTGCAGTCAATCATTCCATCTAACGACCGGTCAATCATTTTATCTGACCACCAGTCAATCATTCCCATCTAACGACCGGTCAATCATTCCGTCTGACGACCAGTCAATCATTCCATCTAACCACCAATCATTCCATCTGACCACCAGTCAATCATTCCATCTAACCACCAATCATTCCATCTGACCACCAGTCAATCATTCCATCTGACCACCGGTCAATCATTTCATCTGACCACCAGTCAGTCATTCCATCTAACCACAAGTCAATTACTCACTCAATATAACAACCAATCAATCATTCCATCTAACAACCAGTCATCATTTCATCTAACAACCAATCAATCATTCCATCTAACAACCAGTCCATCATTTCATCTAACGACCAATCAATCATTCCATCTATCAACCAATCAATCATTCTATCTAACAACCAGTCATCATTCCATCTAACGACCATTCAATCATTCCATCTATCAACCAATCAATCATTCTATCTAACAACCAGTCCATCATTCCATCTAACAACCAGGCCATCATTCCATCTGACCACCAGTTAATCATTCCATCTGACCACCAGTCAATCATTCCATCTAACACCAGTCAATCATTCCATCTGACTACCATTCAATCATTCCATCTAACCACCAGTCAATCATTCCATCTGTCCACCATTCAATCATTCCATCTGACCACCAGTCAATCATTCCATCTAACACCAGTCAATCATTCCATCCAACCACCAGTCAATCATTCCATCTGTCCACCAGTCAATCATTCCATCTAACCACCATTCAATCATTCCATCTAACCACCAGTCAATCATTCCATCTAACCACCAGTCAATCATTCCATCTGACCACCAGTCAATCATTCCATCTAACCACCAGTCAATCATTCCATCTAACCACTAGGGAAGAGAAAAGGATTCCAGGTTCCGTAGATTCCCATTGTGTTGTTGATTTCAAAGGACAAAACTGCTTCTGCGCTGCTCCTGGATCGTGCACAGACGGGGCTTGCAGGACTCTTGCAATCTCGCGGAACTCTTTCCACCAGTTTTGCCATATCCGGCCCTGTGTACCTAAGCCAATAGATGAGTAGATAAGAAGCTATAGTGCTGTCATGACACTGTGGCCTTGGGGTTAAAAAAAATCAGTAGATAAGAAGCTATAGTGCTGTTAGGACATTGTACTCTTGGAGCTCCAAAAGCTCAATAAATCAGTAAATAAAAAGCTGCAGTGCTGGTATGATATAGCTTTGGAGCTTCAAAAAGCTCAATAAATCAGTAGATAAAAAAGCTGCGGTGCTGGGTATGACGTAGCCTTGGAGCTTCAAAAAGCTCAATAAATCAGTAGATAAAAAGCTGTAGTGCTGTTAGGACATCGCATCCTTGGAGCTCCAACAAACTCAATAAATTAGTAGATAAACAACGGTAGTGTTGTTAGGACATTGTACCCTTGGAGCTTCAAAAAGCTCAGTAAATCAGTAGATAAGAAGCTACAGTACTGTTCTGACATTGTGCGCTAGGAGTTTCAAAAAGCTCAATAAATTATAGATGAAGAGCTATAGCGCTGTTTGGACATGTACCCTTGGAGCCCCAGAAAGCTCAGTAAAACTAGTAGATAAGAACCTGTAGCACTATCATGACGTTCCCTTGGAGCTCCAAAAAGCTCAACAAATTAGTAGATAAGAAGCCGGAGTGCTGTTGTGACGCTGAAGCCTTGACGCTCCAAAAAGCTCCATAAATTAGTAGATAAGAAGCTGGAGTGTTGTTGTGACGCTGAAAGCCTTTGAGCTCCAAAAAGCTCAGTAAATTAGTGGATGAGAAGCTGTAAAGCTGCTGTGACATAGCACTGGAGCTCCAAAAAGCTCAAGAAATCATAGATAAAAAAGCTGTAATGGTGTCATGACGTAGCTTGCAGCCCCCCAAAAAAGCTCAAGAAATCAATAGATAAGAAGCCGTAGTGCTGTTATGACATTTTGGCTTGGGGCTCGGAAAAAGCTCAATAAATCAGCGGATAAGAAGCTATAGCACTGTGAGGACATTGTATCCTTGCAGCTCCATGTGCCAGTAGGCCGAGGTCAGTGAGGATAATGAACATAGGAAGCGAGAAGACAAGCTTTTTGCAATGGACTGCGACTTTATGCTGTCGGTCTGATCATCGTGTGTGTGTGTGTGTGTGTGTGTGTGTGTGTGTGTGTGTGTGTGTGTGTTGTGTGTGTGTGTGTGTGTGAGTGTGTGTTTCTGCTTCAGGGGGTCACAGCTTTGTGCTGTATGTGCTTCAGGTGTCCGTGATGTATATTTATGAAGCCACGTGCACGCACGCACGCACGCACACACACACACACACACACACACACACACACACACACACACACACACACACACACACGCACACACACACACGCACACGCACGCACACACACGCACGCACACACGCACGCGCGCACACACACACGCACGCACACATACACGCGCGCACACACACACACACACACACACACACACACACACACACACACACAGAGGCAAACCCTCTACGCTGTCCCCCTCCTTCTGTCATCATCCTTTCCCCATCCACCCTAATCATTTCTTTCTCTTTCTCACCCCCCTCCCGATCTCCCTCTCTCTCTGACTCTGACTCTCTCTCTCTCTCTCTCTCTCCTCTCTCTCTCTCTCTCTCTCTCTCTTCTGCATTATTAAGAGAGTTTCGTAGGCAGGTTGACTGCTCTCAATGCCGGTTCTTTTGGTCCCAAGATCCTCAGGGAACGGCCATGAGTGTTCTGAACTCAGAGAGTGTCAATGACCTCTCTCCCTCCCTCCCTCCCTGGTTAGAGCGAGAAGCGCGGATAAGTAATTAATGTCGACGGTCGCCTAATTTATCGTTTCTCTCGTTTTTCTCAGCACTGGCAGGTTGACCTCACACGCAGGCACAACGTACTGCCAGGAGAGGTGATCAGTCTCTGTCTGTCGTCTGTCTGTCTGTCTGTCTGTCTGTCTGTCTCTCTCTCTCTCTCTCTCTCTCTCTCTGAACGTATGTCTTTGTGCATGCACGCTAAGAACACGCGCGCGCGCGCGAGTGTGTGTGTTTGATCCCCAATTCTCTCCTCTCTCTCTCTCTCTCTCTCTCTCTCTCTCTCTCCCTCTCTCTCTCTCTCTCTCTCTCTTAAAGGAAACGGTTTCGGGAAGGAGGGAAAGAGCATGGAAGGGGGAGGGGGGAAGTACTGTCACTATAATTTACTTCAGTGTGGTTACTTCGAACTTTTTATGCGTTCTGCTAGCAGTTACGGGCAAAACACACACACCCACACACACACACACACACACACACACACACACACCACACACACACACTCTCTCTCTCTCTCTCTCTCTCTCTCTCTCTGTCTCTCTGTCTCTCTCTCTCTGGGAGCAAAGGTTAGAGGGAAGGAGAGAGGGAAAGAGGGAGTGGGAGAAAGAATCGTCTGGCATATTTCAGTACAACAATTTCGATCTTTTTCATGCTCTCTTTTTCTTTTTGTCGCTCTCTGTCTCTATGTCACCCTGCCTCTCTGTCTCTCTCTCTGTCTGTCCTGTCTGTCCCCTGTCTCTGTCTCTGTCTCTCTCTCTCTCTCTCTCTCTCTCTCTCTCTCTCTCTCTCTCTCTCTCTGTGGGAGATAAAGGATAGGCCCATAGATGGAGCTGGTCCATGTAAACGGTGGCAGTGATAAGGACAGTCTGTGGTTTATAGGCATCATGAATAGTGTCAGGATGAGCCACGAGACTGAGGATGATGAAGATGATGCTATGGGGTCCCATGGTGTGTGGTCAGAGGGCAGAGAGGGATAGGGCTGAGAGAGAGAGAGAGAGAGAGGAGGAGAGAGAGAGAGAGAGAGAGAGAGAGAAGACAAGACAAGACAAGACAAGATTAGACAAAATTCTTTATTTACGAGGATAATAGATAAGCACTGATAAGCTTTTTTACATCCAGTCCTCGCCCGGGGGGGGGGGGGGGGGGGGGAGAGAGAGAGAGAGAGAGGAGAGAGAGAGAGAGAGAGACAGACAGACAGATAGACAGACAGAGCGACAGAGAGAGACAGAGACAGACAGACAGACAAACTACATACAGAGACAGAGAGAGAGCAAGAGAGAGAGAGAGAGAGGGAGCCAGAAAGAGACAGAGACAGAATACAGACAGACAGACAGACAGACAGACTGACTGACTGACTGACTGACGAACAGGCAGACAGACAGACAAACAAAGACAGAGAAAGCGAGAGAGAGAGAGGAGAGGGGGGTAGGGAGGGAGAGACAGACAGACAGACAGAGAAAGTGAGAGAGAGAGAGTGAGAGAGAGGGAAGGAGAGACAGATATACAGACACACAGACAGAGAGAGAAAGACAGATAGAGAGAACGAGAGAGAGAGAGAGAGAGAGAGAGAGAGAGAGAGGGTACGGGGTAGGGTATGTGTACGTGGGCATACGGGATCCACCACACTATCCCCGATCCATTGTCCAGAACAAAACTGATCCACACGCTTAAACCGTATCCATCCAATATTGATATCAACACTACTTTCAACACACATTGTCCATCCACGCACCCGTTGTTGTCCAACGTTTTCTTCTGAGGACAATGCTGCAAACTGGTTTGACCCTGTACAGTTGTGACTGCTGAATTGAGAGCATGCGAACACGATGGTGTTTTAGAGAGGTTCCAAGGCACAGGGAGGGCAGTATGAAAAATCTGTTTGGCAGTGTTGAAAAGAAAACAACAACGCCCACTACTTTTAGCAAAGCACTTGTAGAATAGTACCCAGAAGAAGAGATAGTGCCACAAAAAAAGCTCTGGAGCCAGCCGAGTGCCGGCAGTTGTTCAGTAAATCATTTGGCAAGGTGTGTTAGCAGAGATCTCAAGTTATACCTCTTTTTTTCCCCCTCTAACCTCCTTTCTTTTTTAGCAGCACAGTGCCCTGGACAGCTTATAGACAGCGTAAACAACAAGCCCCTGAAGAATGTGACCAGGAAAACAACAGCATGAGTTAAAATGCAACGAAACAACATGCCCCAGGACAGTA